>SJYC01144698.1:0-13016 GCA_006408675.1 Madoqua kirkii | reverse complement strand
TGGACTGTGAAGAAAGCTGAGTGCCAAAGAATTGATGCTTTTGAACTGTGGCACTGGAGAAGACTCTTGAGAGTCCCTTCGACTGCAAGGAGATCCAACCAGTCCATTCTGAAGATCAGTCCTGGGTGTTCTTTGGAAGGAATGATGCTAAAGCTGAAACTCCAGTACTTTGGCCACCTCATGCGAAGAGTTGACTCACTGGAAAAGACTGATGCTGGGAGGGATTGGGGGCAGGAGGAGAAGGGGATGACAGAGGATGAGATGGCTGTATGGCATCAGCGACTCGATGGACGTGAGTTTGAGCGAACTCTGGGAGTTGGTGATGGACAGGGAGGCCTGGTATGTTGCGATTCACGGGGTTGCAAAGAGTCGGACACGACTGAGCAACTGAACTGAACTGAACTGAATAATAATAATAATAATAAACCTCTCTCAAGAGTTGGTGTGAGCCTACTCCTAAACCCACCTGCAATAAGTGTTGTTGCTGTTCAGTTACTAAGTCATGTGCGACTCTTTGTGACCCCATGAACTTCAGTACGACAAGGTTCCCTGTCCTTCACTCTCTCCCAGAGTTTGCTCACTCATGTCCATTAAGTCGGTAATGCCACCCGACTGTCTCATCCTCTTTTGCCCCCTTCTGCTCTTGCCCTCAATCTTTCCCAGCATCAGGGTCTTTTCCAATGAGTTGACTCCTCACATCAGGTGGCCAAAGTATTGGCACTTCAGCTTCAGCATCAGTCCTTCCAATAAATATTCAGGGTTGATTTCCTTCAAGATTGACTGGTTTGATCTCTTTGCTGTCCAAGGGACTCTCAAGAGTCTTCTCCAGTACCACAATTCAAAAGCATCAATTCTTTGGCACTCACAAGTTTAATGATTGCCATAAGTTCAATTTCTCCTTTACAGTACCAAAGAAAAAAATTCCAAATTTCCTTTTAATTAACAGCCCTTGACAGATGATTGTCATGGAAGGGCTATATATACCCACTAATTCCACCACCTCAAATCATTTGTTTCTCTTGCTGCTCCAAGTCTATCCATTCCAAGATATATTAGCTAATTAGGCTGTGGCAGCTTAACTCCCTTAACACTTTCCTGTATTTCTGGAGCATTGTTCTACCATGAACTTTAGTGTCTACCATGAACATTAGTATCTGCAGCACCACCCTCTTCCATGGTCTGTCTGATAATCAACCTGATCTTTCTCAGTCTCATTTATAAACATTCTTTTTTCTGTCCTCCCCTCAAATATCAGGATTCATCATGACTCTATCTTGGCCTCTTTTCATACACTTCACCACTATCTGTAAAATAGATATTCTTGATTCTACATCTTTAGTTCTTCCCTTTCCATTGAGATCCAAACTTATAAAAGTAGTTCAAACTACTTTGGGACAATTTTACCTGGAAGTTTCCTTGCCGTTTCAAATCATAGGCTTTAAACTAAACCTATCAAACTTTCCACCCATCTTGCTCATTGCTCCAACCTCCTCCCTCTTCCACCATTCCAAGCCAAAACCTTCTCCTCTTTGTATGTCCCTTGTCAAAACCAGAAACATGTAAGTGGCTTCTGAGTCCTCTCCTTCCCTAATCTATATCAAATTGATTAACTAGTTTCCTAGACCATTCCATTTGCCATACAATGACCTAAGATGAAGCCACCATTGACTTTCAATGAATGCAACATCTTCTGCACGGGCTTTCTTGGACAAGTTATTTACCTCCCAAATCTAGTGGGGTCTTGTTCAGTGGCACATCTGATATGATAGCTTTTCTATTTAAAAATTTTCTGTGACTCCTGAAAGTCCTCAGAAAAAAAGATTAAGACATTCATAGTATGTATTGATTCCCTCCATTCTCAATCCTATCCTCCTATGCAGCAAAATAATTTTAGGAATTGACACTTGCTTGGGCTTCTCTAGTGGCTCAGATGGTAAAGTCTGCAATGCAGGAGGCCTGGATTCAATCCCAGGGTTAGGAAGATCCTTTGGAGAAGGAAAAGGCAGCCCACTCCAGTATTCTTGCCTGGAAAATCCCATGGACCCAGAGCCTGGTAGGCTACCGTTCATGGAGTTGCAAAGAGTCGGACATGACTGAGCAACTTCACCTCACTTCACACTTCAGAGGCAGAACTCACTTATTTTAGCCAGTCATGATGATCCCACACCCCTAGCCAATGACTGATTTTGGAACCAAGGACTGAGACAACTGATGCTGGACATTCCACTGATGATATTTATTGATGGAGCTGTGGGCATAATGACTAGACTGAGCCAAACTAAGACTGAAGTGAGGAAGCTTTATTTTACCAATAAGAGCAGTCTTTCTTTTCTCATATTGAGGTAAACAATAAGACTGCAGCCTTGATTCCTCTGTTGCTATCTTAACAAAATGAAGATGATGTCCTGGAAGGCAATGGAAAATGATGGAAGAAACCAACCAACCGTGAAAGTGCCATGACTTAATATTTTAAAACTGTGTTGAAATCACCTTAAACAGTATAAGGCTCTTCATGATCTAGTCCTTAACTGTCTTTCCAGCTTCACCTTCATTTTATTTGTTTTCCGTACACTCAATATGTCATCTGAGGACCAGCAGTACTGGTACAACCAGAGAATTGGCTCAAAATAGGGAATTTCAGGCCCTACCCTAGACCTACTGAATCAGAATTTGCAATTTAATAATTTTGCTAAGCGACTGTATGCACATTAGAGTTTGAGAAGCACCGCCTTTGACCAGTGGTTCTCAAACTATGGCTCCCGACCAGCAGCATCAGGATCAGTATCCCCTGGGAACCTACAGTTCTGTGCAGTGCTTAGTCACTCAGTTGTGTCCGACCTTTTGCAACCCTACGGACTGTAGCCCACCAGGCTCCTCTGTCCATGGGGATTCTCCAGGCAAGAATACTGGAGTGCGTCGCTATGCCCTCCTCCAGGGGATCATCCCAACCCAGGGATCGAACCCAGGTCTCCCATACTGCAGGCAGATTCGTTACCATGAGCCACCAGGGAAGCTCAGGAACTTATTAGGAATACCGATGCTCAGGCCCCCAGACCTACTGAATCAGAAACTTTAGGAGTGGTAATCCCAGAAATATATGTTTTAATGACTTGGTCACTTTCCCTCAATACTATGCATAGGGTTTGTATTTTTAGATGATGTTGATACCATTTCTCTCTAGATCACTCTTAGGAATTATTGGTCTACACATCTGTTTTCTAAGAGGCTTCTCAGGTGGCAATAGTGGTAAAGAACTTGCCTGCCAATGCAGGAGACATAAGAGACCCAGATTCAGTCCCCTGGGTTGGAAGGATCCCCTGAAGAAGGACATAGCAACCCACTCCAGTATTTTTGCCTGGAGAATCCCATGGACAGAGGAGCCTGGTGGAATACAGTCCATAGGGTCACAAAGAGTGGGACACAAGTGAAGTGGCTTAGCACACACACACACAGGTATTACCTCTTGCCAGAAGTTCTCCCTGATGGCCAAATTTGGATTAAGTGCCCAGACAATATACCCAAGTGATAGCCAGAGCAATTCTCAAACTGTAGTCCACATTTTTCTTCTGACCTAATCTTCCTCATGGAATTAACAACCATTTTGAGTGCAGTGTTAGCTACAGACACTGTTTTACTCCTGTGTCTAATACGACATCACACAAAAATGGGTGCTCAATAAGCATTTGTTAAATAATATGCATTATTAAGGCAGGAACTGTGTCTTTCTGTACTACTTCCCTTGATGATGGTCATAGCTCTTCAAAAAATTTTTCTAGAAGCTTTATACTTACTTCTTAAAGGAACTTTGTCCATTTGTAAGTTCCCAAATAAAACTAGAAAATACCCTCAGTTCAGTTCAGTCACTCAGTTGTGTCTGACTCTTTGTGACCCCATGAACTACAGCACGCCAAGCTTCATAGTCAGTAAGATAATGCTCTAGATGTATAAAAATTACGGGAAAATAAAATTAGGAAGACTTGGTTAACATCATCGATTTACTGCTGAATAAGGATTCAGTTCAGTTCAGTTCCTTTGCTTAGTCGTGTCCAACTCTTTGCGATCCCATGAATCGCAGCACACCAGGCCTCCCTGTCCAACACCAATTCCCAGAGTTCACTCAGACTCACGTCCATCAAGTCAGTGATGCCATCCAGCCATCTTATCCTCTGTTGTCCCCTTCTCCTCCTGCACCCAATCCCTCCCAGCATCAGAGTCTTTTCCAATGAGTCAACTCCTCTCATGAGGTGGCCAAAGTACCAGAGTTTCAGCTTTGGCATCATTCCTTCCAAAGAAACCCCAGGGCTGATCTCCTTCAGAATGGACTGGTTGCATCTCCTTGCAGTCCAACGGACTCTGAAGAGTCTTCTCCAACACCACAGTTCAAAAGCATCAATTCTTTGGCGCTCAGCTTTCTTCACAGTCCAACTCTCACATCCACACATGACCACTGGAAAAACCATAGCCTTGACTAGACGGACCTTTTTTGGCAAAGTAATGTCTCTGCTTTTGAATAAGATATCAGGTTGGTCATAACTTTTCTTCCAAGGAGTAAGTATCTTTTAATTTCATGGCTGCAGTCACCATCTGCAGTGACTTTGGAGCCCCCCAAAATAAAGTCTGACACTGTTTCCACTGTTTCCCCATCTATTTGCCATGAAGTGATGGGACTGGATGCCATGATCTTCATTTTCTGAATAAAGATTAAGATATTGCTTAAAATGTTTTCACTAGGGCTGAGATGTGGATTCTGACAAAACTGGATTATCATGATGATTATACATAGCAATAATGTGATTAAGAGCTGGGTTGGGGGCAGAAAATTCCAGCTTGGCCACTTACTCATGATGTGTCTCTGGCAGCTGCTTGACCAGTTTTACAGTTCTTACCTCTAAGGGCTTCCCTGGTGGCTCAGAGGTTAAAGCATCTGCCTCCAATGCGGGAGACCTGGGTTTGATCCCTGGGTCGGGAAGATCCCCTGGAGAAGGAAATGGCAATCCACTCCAGTATTCTTGCCTGGAGAATCCCATGGATTCTAGTCCATGTCACAAAGAGTCGGACACGACTGAGTGACTTCACCCCACCCCTACCTCTAAGATGGGTAATGCTTGCCTCACTGGAATATGGAAAGCTTAAATGAGATAACACGTAGCACAATACCTGGTACATAATAAGTTCTCAACAAGTGCAAACTAACAGCAAAGGGGTTATTTCTAAATTCCATATAGACTTGTGGGTAGAGTTTGGTGCCATCTTGGCTGAAAAAACTATTTTTCAAATATAAGCTTGGTCTCCTCCGAATCTCTGCATTTTATATTGAGCTATTGATTATCCAGGAGCAAAAACAGAAACTGTTTCCACATCTACCCTGCCATCCTCACAAACCTTTGCTCTCATGGACATTAGTTTCACTTCTTTCTCCAGAATAGCTGCATTACCAAGTGATGAAAACTTCCCAAACATGGCCTGAAGGAACAGAAGGATGGGAAGGCTTACTTGTGGGCAATTGACCCACAGGCAACAGATTATGATTCTAACTCAAAGTCCCAGAGATGCAGACCTTCACAGCAGACACCAACCTACATAGGAGGATGGGATCACAATGTCCCTGGAAGGTGAGCTGCAGAGCCCACTGCTGTAAAATACAGCCCTTTGTGTGCTGAACGCTGAACCAGGGCACAGTGAGACAAGAAATGTTTATGTATAGGCGTCAATAAACTGAAAGCATAAGTACAGAATTGGGCTGGTCAAGGGCAGCTAATTCCTGCAAATACCTTGTTACTCATTGAATGTAAATGATCTACTTCTGCATTTTATCATGTTTACACAGTGATATTTTGTGGGAGCTGCTTCCAGGTTTATGTGTATCTTTAATCTGGGAAAGTCCAGGGCTTATTCACTCTAATGTTGAATAAAAGGTCACTGGTAAAAATCAGGAACCAATCTAAAATAAGAGAGGGGTGGCGAGTTTTGCCAAGTGTGTACATATCAACTTACTTCAATATTTTCTTAAAATTCCATTGTCCTGAAACAAGGCATGGCTTCTCATATTGCAAATAAAAAGTCAACATTTCAATGAAGGCAAGCAACAACATGGACAAAAACAAAACCTCAAACGATGCCTTCTGTTTCCATCAGAGCCACAAAGACATACTTTTATGTGGATGTAGTGGGTAAAAGAGAATAAGTACTGTCAGGTGAAAAATCAGCAGAGCTCCACACTTAAGATGTTGTATTTTATTTACGTGATCTAGCATCCTGAGAAGTTGTGACTGTGTGTTATACCCATTTTACAGATAAAGATTCTGAAGATCAGCAGGCCTGATGTATCCGCCTAAGACACTCATAACTAGTAAGCCATAACAGGGCTGGTCTCTAAAGGCTAACTTATTCAGCCTAGTCAAATCTTGAGCTTTCCTCGCTAATATGATTCTTTCCATTTTGTTTCTTCCGAAAAAAATGTTATGGGTACATATGTATGTGTGTGTGGTTTTCTTCATTGTACAAATCAATACTTTTTTTCTTTTTAAGTACAGAGAAGAGATCTTTAAGGGTATTAGATTTTGTAAAGTGAATAAAGATGTGTTGACATATTTGAAAATTTTTTCTACAGCTCCAAAGCATGAAAATTTGTTCCACTGAATTTCAGCTTATTTAGATGATCACACTAAACATTCTGTGAAATGACAGATAGTAAAACTGTGTTTCCCAAATGATAGACACTGAATGATTTAGGAAGTTAAAATGACACTGAATGAATTTATCCATAAATTCATAAATATGACTTTATAAGAATATACATATATAATCTGAAATCTGTTTTGTGATGCGACCTTTCTTTTTACAACTACTTTTTATTGGAGTATACTTGTTTTGGGCTTCCCAGGTAAGACAGTGGTAAAGAATCCACCTGCCAATGCAAGAGACACAGGTTTGATCCCTGGGTCAGCAAGATCCTCTAAAGAAGGAAATAGCAACCCACAACCAGTATTCTCACCTGAAGAATTGCACAAAACAGAGGAGCCTGGTGGGCTACTGTCCATGGGGTCACAAAGAGTTGGACACAATCGAGTGACTGAGTACATAGTTGCCTTAACAACATTGTATTAATTTCTTGCTGTACAGCAAAGTGAATCAGTCATAGTATTCATGTATCCACTCTTTCTTCCCCTTTAGGTCACCAGAGAGCATTGAGAAGAGTTCACTTTGCTATACATAGTGCTTAGTGTTACTTGCTTAGTCGTGTCCGACTCTTTGTGACCCCATGGACTGTAGCCTGCCAGGCTCCTATGGGATTCTCCAGTCAAGAATTCTGGTGGGGGTTGCCATTTTCTTCTTCAGGGATCTTCTCAATCCAGGGATTGAACCTGGGTCTCCCGTACTGCAGGCAGATTTTTTTATTTTATTTTATTTTTTTTTACCATTTGAGCCCCAGTAGTGTATATATGTCTGGTGTATATATGTCCAGAGAAGGCAATGGCACCCCACTCCAGTACTCTTGCTTGGAAAATCCCATGGATGGAGGAACCTGGTAGGCTACAGCCCATGGGGTCGCTAAGAGTTGGACACGACTGAGTAGATTCCCTTTCACTTTTCACTTTCATGCATTGGAGAAGGAAATGGCAACCCACTCCAGTGTTCTTGCCTGGAGAATCCCGGGGATGGGGGAGCCTGGTGGGCTGCCATCTATGGGGTCGCACAGAGTCGGACACAACTAAAGTGACTTAGCAGCAGCAGCAGCAGCAGCAGCAGCAGTGTATATATGTCAATCTCAATCTCCCAATCCATTGCACCCTGCCTCCCCTTGGTAACCATAAATTTGTTCTCTGCATCTGTGACTCTATTTCTATTTTGTAAACAAGTTTATTTCTATCATTTTTCTATATTCCACATATAAACAATATTGTACAACGTATGTTTTTCTGACTTGACTTCACTCTATGACAGTCTCTAGGTCTATACACATCTTTGCAAATGGCACTGTTTTGTTCCTTTTTATGGCTAAGTATTATTCCAATGGATATATGTATCACATCGTCTTTACCCGTTCCTCTGTCAATGGACATTTAGGTTGCTTCCATGTCCTGGCCGGTGTAAGCAGTGCTGCAATGAACATCAGGGTGCATTTTTTCAAATTACGGTTTTCTCTGGATATATGCCTAGCAGTGGATTACTGAGCCATATAGTAGCTCTATTTTTAGTTTCTTAAGAAACCTTCATATTGATCTCCATACTGGCTCTACTAATTTGCATTCCCACCAACAGTGTAGGAGGGTTCCCTTTTCTCTACACCCTGTTCAGCATTGATTGTTTGTAGAATTTTTGATGATGGCCTTTCTGACCAGTGTAAGGTGATATAACATTTCTAATGTAAATATTGCAAGAGATCAGTAAATTTTTATAATAATCCTTTTGCTACTTTGATCAGTTCTCAATCACTAAGCTCTATTTTTAGTTTCTTAAGAAACCTTCATATTGATCTCCATACTGGCTCTACTAATTTGCATTCCCACCAACAGTGTAGGAGGGTTCCCTTTTCTCTACACCCTGTCCAGCATTGATTGTTTGTAGAATTTATGATGATGGCCTTTCTGACCAGTGTAAGGTGATATAACATTTCTAATGTAAATATTGCAAGAGATCAGTAAATTTTTATAATAATCCTTTTGCTACTTTGATCAGTTCTCAATCACTCTCTGAAGGACATTCAATGCTCTGAGGAAAAAAAACAAACAGAAATATACAGGGAAAAGTACAATTCTCCCAACCCATGCTTCTGCATTTCTAGTCTTCTTCCCATTTGTTCTTTTGTTTAAAAATGTTATTTGATAGCCATTTGCAATCAAACAGCAGATTGAGTAGTGAAAACTATCAAATCGGATTTGATGTGCCCAGCACTTTCCAATAAGAGACATATTTTCAGTGAAGTATTTTGTAGAAAACCGTTTTTTCCTAAAACATTTTCCATCTATTTACTAGATGGAATAATCCACCTGGGTATTAGATTGTATGGACTCCATTGCATCGAAGTATATTTTGACAAATCCTCCTACTCAACAGGGAGTACATGGATGAGCTGTGACACATCCTTTACTTCTTAGGTAGAATCTCCCTGAGCAAAACAATAAACCAGGAAAAGACTGTTTCCAGGGCTCTCGTCTCTCTTTCATGAACCTCTGTACCCCTTTCTCTTTTTACCCCTTGCCACTTCTGTAACTCCCAGCCACTACAAGCAGCCACGATCAACAAAAAATCACACAATGACATGAGGGGAGTGTTTTTACTAACTCCATTCTCCCTCTTAACCTAAACCTGCTCTTCTAAATACATCGAGACTCATTCATACTAAGGTGTGACTGTTGTTAAAGTTACCACTTCTGCTCTTCAGGCTTATTTAATGAGTGATTCACTTTAGGCAAATAAATGAAGTCTAACAGGTAATTTCAAACACCAAGTGCATATGTAGGGAATATATTTACTGAGGAGGCGGCCTAGAAGGAATATTTTTAGTTGAACCTCAAATAAAGTAGCTAGTAATCTGTGTATGGGCTTCTCAGGTGGTGCTAGTGGTGAAGAACCTTCCTGCCAAAGCAGGAGACGTAAAAGAAGTGGGTGCGATCACTGTGTCAAGAAGATCCCCTGGAAGAGGGCATGGCAAGCCACTCCAGTATTCTTGCCTGGAGAATCCCATGGACAGAGGAGCCTCATGGGCTATGGTCCAGTCCACAGGGTAGCAAAGAGACTGAAGTGATTCAGCGCGCACTTAGCACACACAGTCTGTGTCTAATTAAGGCAGGTACTCTTTCTTACTTGAGTTGCTGTGATCTCCTTTGTTCCAGCATTTAAAGACTGCATTCACAAAATAAAATACTGCTTTTACCCTTCCTGGAGATCACTGGCAGAAAGCCCCAGACTCTGCAGAAGGCAATGATAATAATAAAGGGATCTGCGCTGTGAGTCTGGTTGAGAACCTGGGCATTCTAAGGGCAGTGTGTCCTGGGAGAGGGTGACGGGCTGAGCCTGTCTCTTTTACTGAAGTGCTGTCTTCAGTAAAGACATGTGCTGTCTCTTTTACTCAAGTTCCCCAGACAAGTTACTCCTACTCCTTTAAGGAGGAAACACAGAGGGGAGGAGAATGCCTGGAGTGGATCTTCCTGAACTTTCCTTCCTGTGGAGTAAAATGGAAATCTCTTCCCTTTATGAACTTGAGCAACAGGCAATGGCAACAAAGGCTAACTTGGGGGCAGGCTCTGTGTTGTAATTTTGTATATATGATCCTGTGTGCACCCTGAAACACCTTGGAAGGCAGTGTTATTTTACCCCCAGTTTAAGATGTGTTTCCTCAGGCAAGGAACTTGCAGGCATCACTTTGCCAGTAAACTGAATAACTGATACCTAAAAACACTTCCATCTGACCTTAAAGTGAATACTCTTTCTACTGTGGCGATGTTTTAAATATCTTCAACTTTCTATGACAGAAGTAAACTTATCTATAAAACAGAAACAGACTGACATTTATAGAGAATAGACTTGTGGTGGTGGGGTTTGGGGGGAGGGATGGACTGGGAGTTTGGGATTAGCAGACACAAACTATTATATACAAAATGGATAAACAATGAGGTCTGACTGTATAGGAGAGGGAATTATATTAAATATCCTGTGATAAACTATAATGCAAAAGATGCAAAAGAGTATATGTATATATATACACACACACACACACCTGTCTCTTATACACATATCTATGACAGAAGTAAACTTATCTATAAAACAGAAACAGACTGACATTTATAGAGAATAGACTTGTGGTGGTGGGGTTTGGGGGGAGGGATGGACTGGGAGTTTGGGATTAGCAGACACAAACTATTATATACAAAATGGATAAACAATGAGGTCTGACTGTATAGGAGAGGGAATTATATTAAATATCCTGTGATAAACTATAATGCAAAAGATGCAAAAGAGTATATGTATATACACACACACACACACACACATATATATGTATCACTTTTCTGTACAGCAGAAATTAGCTCAAAATTGTAAATCAACTACACTTTCATAAAATAAAATTTTAAAAAATCTTCAACCTTTTGTAACAAAGACTTCTACCAGTTTCTTTCATCAAATATTTCTTTCTTAACCTGTCCTCACAGTTCCAATCATCTACTTAGCTTCTCTAGCACAAATGGAGAAGAATTCATTTCCTATTTTGGTAGGAGGAGATCTTTTTTTCCCTCATTATGGAATCAAAAATGTCATCATTACAGCATTTATCAACAATGGACTGAGGCCAGTCTCAATCTTCTTTGCATTTATATCAAACATGTCCTAATTGCAAATCGATGCCAATAGCCAATGGCATTGCCTTCCATCCAAGGTAGAGAAATTTCTCATTGATAATATAGTCAAAATAAACAAAATTTTAAGAACTATGATGGGAGGGTCCTTTAGTTAATAAGGAAGTGAAGAGACGCCAAACACCAGAATCTATGTAAAGCTTTATGGAGCAGTTAACCTTGAGACTTCACTGTATGTAAAGATTAAACAGCAACTTCTGGTTAGCAAATTTATAGAGCTTACAAATACCTTGGTTTCACTGTTTGTACTTTTATCTACTTCTGGGTTTTATTACTGCTTTCTGCCCAATGATAGTCTCTATATACACAGAATGCCAAGAGATTAAGCAGTGAAAAGAAGTAAAAGGTTTCCTTTGTCATCTTTGATGTTGTAAAGGTCTTATAGAGAGGTGTACCTTCTACAAGTTAGAGATTCATAGAAAATGCCACCCATATCTCTCACATGGGTGACAAGATTTTCACAAAGCATAGTCATCATAAACAAAGGCAAAGAAAACATTAAAACATTACAGTAGCTTTCCAGGGTCATGGTGGAAAATAGTGTTAAGTTGCTTCAGTCGTGTCCAACTCTGTGCAACCCTATGGACTGTAGCCCACAAGGCTCCTTTGTCCTCTGTGGAAAATTAGTAGTCCCTGATTAGCAATTCACTCATAGACACAAAATCAAATTAAATATTACTTTATATGATACAATCAGCATATCGCTAAACAAATATACTTATAAATCTTAAAAAAAAAGGGACTATGATTTTGGTTTTATGTGAATAAAGAGACACATCAGCACAGAAGATGAATTTTTTAAAAAGGAAATACAAAATTTTTTAGGCCCCAGCTGGGATGAATGACTCTGTTACAGGATCTTTCACAAAAGACTGGAAATGACAATGTTAGCAAAAAAATACATTAAAATTGAAGGAAGAAAGAAAACATCAATTAACAGCATGAAGACATAGCCTGTTCCCACTTGCCCTGACTATGAGGAAGTATTGTGGAAACTCAGGTCTTCATGATCCTGCATTACCTGCTGTCACAGAGGCAAGCTACCAAGGCACTGTTTGCTGTGACTTGAGGGAAAACAACATTTCTCACTAGAAAATTAAGTTTCTCAGCCACAATCCTACCTGCTCAGCAAAAGCATCATTAACATCAACATATTTTTTCCCCATTTGAACAATTTATTTTTTGATTGCAGGGAATTTTGTATACCAGCTGTCATTCTGAGTTTCAAAATTCAGTATTATATAATGTTTTTAAAACCCAACCATAATCAAATGATCAAGTGAAAGCTATGTCTAAACAGTGACTCATATATGAGGTATGGTATCAATTTAGGGCTTTCCAAATGTTCATTTTCTCAAAGAATTTCTTTGGAAAGATGAAAAATATTAAAGTCACAGAATCAAAACACTTAAAAAAAAAACTGTCAAAGACTCTGTGGATTGAAATAATGAAAATGTAATCAGATGCTGGGCACTGACAGAGAGTCTAAACAGAAACTTTTAAGTAAACTGGCGCTTCATAATTTTCATAATATTTGAAAATTTCACAATTCTTCCCTATAAAGTGCTTGGCAAATTGATAGAATTCTATTTTCTAATTTTTAAAAAAAAGAAATTTCATACTTTACTATAAGTATATATATATATATATATATATATA
>SJYC01144697.1:0-24500 GCA_006408675.1 Madoqua kirkii | reverse complement strand
GTCTAGGTTGGTCATAACTTTTCTTCCAAGGAGCAAGAGTCTTTTAATTTTATGGCTGCAATCACCATCTGCAGTGATTTTAGAGCCCCTCAAAATAAAGTCTGACACTGTCTCCCCATCTATTTCCCATGAAGTGATGGGACCAGATGTCATGATCTTCATTTTCTGAATGTTGAGCTTTTAAGCCAACCTTTTCACTCTCTTCTTTCATTTTCATCAAGAGGCTCTTTAGTTCTTTTCACTTTCTGCCATAAGGGTGGTGTCATCTGCATATCTGAGGTTATTGACATTTCTCCCAGCAATCTTGATTTCAGCTTGTGCTTCATCCAGCCCAGTGTTTCTCATGATGTACTCTGCATATAAGTTAAATAAGCAGGGTGACAATATACAGCCTAGACATACTCCTTTCCCAGTTTGGAACCAGTCTGTTGTTCCATGTCCAGTTCTGACTGTTCCCTCTTGACCTGCACACAGATTTCTCAAGAGGCAGGTCAGATGTCTGGTATTCCCATCTCTTTAAGAATTTTCCAGTTTGTTGTGATCCACACAGTCAAAGGCTTTAGCATAGTCAATGAAGCAGTGATAGATTTTTTCTGTAACTCTGCTTTTACAATTCTCTGGCAATTTTTCTCTGGTTCCTCTGCCTTTTCTAAATCTAGCTTGAACACCTGGAAGTTCTCAGTTCACATATTGTTGAAGCCTTGCTTGGAGAATTTTGAGCATTGCTTTGTTAGCGTGTGAGATGAGCGCAATGTGCAGTAGTTTGAACATCTTTGGCATTGCCTTTCTTTGGGATTGGGATGAAAACTGATCTTTTCCAGTCCTGTGGCCACTGCTGAGTTTCCCAAATTCGCTGGCATATTGAGCATTACTTTGCTCATGTATGAGATGAGTGCAATTGTGTAATTGTGTCCTATGTTTTAGGCACACCAAATATAAACAGGGCTTCCCAAGTGGCACTAGTGGTAAAGAACCTGCCTGCCAACGCAGAAGACTTAAGAGACCTGGATTCAATCCCTGGGTTCGGAAGATCCCCTGGAGAAAGGTACGGCAACCCACTCTGTATTCTTGCTTGGAGAATCCCACAGATAGAGGAGCCTGGTGGACTACAGTCTCTGAGGTTGCAAAGAGTCAGATACGAATGAAGCAACTTAGCACAGCACAGCACATATCAAAAGAATCAACATCAATTTCCAAGTGACTGTGTGGATTCATGCTGTGCATATTACAAAACAGTGGCTCCAAATTAGCCATGAAAAGTGAGGTAGGGTCCACAGACTTCAGTTCTGCAATGGAATATATAGGCCTCACTAATGTAAGTTTTAAGGGCCCTGAGGCTGATCAATTATGCTAACCTTTCCCAACCACATCTGCCTCATGAGTTGCTCTCTGGTCAAGCTGAGGAGCTCAGAGGAGTCTGGGGCACAGCAGGGCTGCCCTTGAGATGTCTGAACTGACCTGAGTATTCAGTACGGTCTGAAAGCTCTAAGGGACGTGGACATCACAGTAGCTATATTACAGACAAATGCCCTGCAATCCTCTTGAGGGTAATGGATTACAATGCTTGTGTGTGTGTGCAGTCACTTCAGTCATGTCCAACTGTTTGTATCCCCATGGACTGTAGCCTGCCGGGCTCCTCTGTCCATGGGATTATCCCACAAGAATACTGGAGTGGGTTACAATTTCCTCCTCCAGGGTATCTTCCTGACCCAGGGATTGAACCTGTCTCCTACATTGATTGGCAGGCAGATTCTGTACCACTGAGCCACCAGGGAAGCCCATGGATCACAATATATAAATATAATATTACATTATATAAACTGCAGCTGTCAAAAAGCAGGGCACTGTGATGGCTATACATATTTTTAAGCAATTCTGGAACATTCCGAGTGAACTTCTTTTTTGCATACCTGCTTCAGTCTGATGTTGCTGATGTCCTCATGGCCTCATAAAGCTGAGTTACATGTGGATACACACATGAATTTACCACAGTGAAAATATGGGAGAAAAAGACCATGTACAAATTGTTCCTATATAAAGAAAAAGTAATTTATTTCAGAAATAAGACAACCATTCAAGTGTATGGCTGTGTAGGTGTTGACTGATGAATTTAGACTAAACAGGAAGTGATGCAGATTATACTTATTACACTGCTGGGAGAGAAATATATTAAATCCAGACAACACTTGGACAAAGCACAAGGAACTCATTGTGTTGAAGGAAATCATGCAACTTTGGTGGGAAGACAATGTACTATATGGTATGAAAACCATCAGTGGCCGTTTGGGACTGAAATAATTTTTTAGGGAGTATGACTTGGTTCAAGCACTGAAGTATTTTTCTTTTTTTGATAAAGCTCCATGGTATTCTACTCTTAATCACGTAGCTGCTTCTGTACTTTTAATTCTTTCATGCTGTGGCTTTGCAATCGTTAACTTGGAGAGAGTCAGGAACAGTGATACCATCAATATTCAGATGAGAAATCTCAGCTATGGCAACACATCAAGAATAAAGGTAAGAACTGAGGACGTTTCAGAATCCCTAGTACCCACAGAATTCCACCTATTGTTGAAGGATTGGGGAATCCCTTGGTAGAAGAAACACTGACAAATACATTACCTTGAGGGTATAATAGTATCGGGTGATCTATTCCATAAGATTGGCCTCCTTGATCTACACTTATGACAAAGTCTCTTGAGATGAACTGGAAAACAAGAACAAAGCTGGAGAGCTGGCCTACTTGCTTGGTACGGCCTAAAAGGAACAGTCAGAAAAATCAGGCCCAAGACACATAAATCCAATGTCCAACTTACCACTTTGTTACAAAGTCATATCCAAAAATGAAGACCCTGAATGATTAGGTTCAGTCTTATAAGCGACTGCCACGCTTCACCAGAGTGTAGAACAAGAATAGAGTATCCTCATTTATTAGCTTCTGCCTAAAGGGAATATTTCCAAAATGGTGCAACTAAAATCTTCATGCGTAGTTCAGTAAAAAAATGTACTTACAGTTTATTGCTTCAACTGTCAAAGAATCTTATAATTAATTAGTGAGTGATTTCTTCTGTAGAACTGGCCTTGTGATCACTGAAATTACCAAGGAAGCTGGCACTGGCTGAGGAATCACTCCTCTAGGCTCCCTTCAGGTAGGTGCTTGATGCAGCCAGGCTTGGGAGGGTCAAAGACGGCGCCCTAAGCAGCTTGGAGGGAGCAGAGCACAGGAGAGCCTGTGTCTCTGAGTAGAACCCAGTGATTTCACCGAACTTAAAGTTCATTTACAAAAGGATTTGAATCAGTAATAAAGTAAGCCAAAATCTACTTCAGTCTGATTTTTGTTATTAAACTACATGATGGTTTGCCAAGTATGAAATGAAGAATTGTATCCATTGGGTTTATTAATATTTGTACATAAATAATCAAAGGTATTTGCTGAATATTTCTATGATATTCATCACTGCTCATTCTCTCTCCCCACTTTCTATCCTTTCTCCATCCTCCTAACCTGTAACACTTTAGTAGCTAAGGACTCTAGTGCTAGAACCAGGCTGACTGGAAAAGTTGCCTAAACACAGTACCTTACCTTTATCTCTGTAAAATTAGGATAATAACAGAATCCAACTTGGGATTTTGGTAAGAATAAAGAGAACAAATATAATACTTAGAACACTCCTGGGCATCTAGGAAGTACTCAAATATTATTTTTATTATCATCTATCACCATTTAATATAATTGTTAGTAGGATTTCCTACCATTGTTGAATGGATTTTTCTAGTAGGTCTTCAAGTGAAGGATGCTAATAGGAGATGACTGGATGGCATCACTGATTCGATGAACTTGGGCAAACTCCCAGATGGTAAGGGACAGGGAAGCCTGGCATCTGTAGTCCGTGGGGTCATGAAGAATCGGACACAGCCTAGTGACTGAACACAACAACTGGAGGATACTTAGATTTTTCAAGTGCTTTTTAAGCATTATTTAAATTACAGGGCTTCCTGGTGGCTTAGAAGGTAAAGAATCTGCCTGCAATCCAGGAGACCAGGCAGGGTTTGATCCTTGGGTCGGAAAGATCTCCTGGAGAAGGGAGTGGCTACCCACTCTAGTATTCTTGCTTGGAGTATTCCATGGACAGAGGAGCCTGATGGGCTGCAGTCCATGAAGTCACAAAGAGCTGGGACACAACTGAGTGACTAACACTTTCACTTTTTTTCACTTTTCCACTCGTTAGTGGTCTTATTTTTCCAAACCTTATAATTGTTTTAAGATTTTATAGAAATAAACCAGCTTTGTCGCATGCTAGATAGATCATTCTACACTTAAATGATGCACAAAGTCCAAAAAATAATGTAATTCATTCACAGAGATTCGATTTTAGGCTCTGAGAAATATCCTGTTTTCATATCACTTCATATTTCTGGACCACTTTTTAGTTTTACACTCATTAAAATATTTTCAGGACTCCCACTTTAGGTCCTGGTTGTTACGAAATAAAATGTCCTCTATTCATCTTTTAGTATACAGTCTATCTTGTTCTGTTTTAAATTACTATACACAAATGGTAAAACTTTTCATAACAAAGATTTAATTAGTATGGTAATAACCATGGTTTCCAAAGTGTCTGAATCAGCCTTAGTAATAATTAGGGAGTTTCGTTCCATACAAAATGCTTTATTTAACCTTCATGCCTTCATTCAGATAATTATACAAATGCATACAGTTAAAGGTTTAAACTCTATTTCGGTTCACAGCTCAATTCATAGGAAAGTTGAATACAGAAAAGCAATGCACCAACAGAATATGTCTGAGACACCATTAAAAACGATAACACTTGTTCATTTAAATCTCTGAGAATAGACTGGAATAATCATCCTCTGAGAGAATCTCATTAGGAGGGTCTCCCTTTACATTATCGTAGGGAAAAAAAAAAAAAAAAAAAAAAATCACCATTTTACAGTAAAAGGAAAAAAGCTCTGAGTATATTTACAATACATACACTATACATAAATACAAGAACAACACTTACATAATATTAATAAACTTATAACAGGGGTTGCCTAAACACTACAGAGTATATAAATGCAGAGGAAACTATTGGGAAATTAGATCTTTAGATAAGCTGGAGAAATAAATTCATTTGCAATTAAAACTCTGAACAGAAACCAAATGAAGATTTAAGAAATTAATACATTTGCTTGCCAGCATCATTGGGGGTTTTAATCCTTGAATGCAGAGGACCTCCTCTGGGTATTCTAACTCTCTGGGGTCAGAGACCCAGGAGCATTTTGTAAAATTACATAAGTGAATCAGACGCAGCACATCTATTTGATTTGCTGTTCAGAGGCTTCAAGCCTAGAATAACTGTTTTGTAAATGAAAGAATGTTTTTGTATTTTTTACACAGCTCTTGTAATCCAATCACCAAGTAGAATGAGCTAAGTGTCAAGGAAAGGAAAAAGATGCCTGCTTGATTTGGCCAAGGATGATATTTTTCTTTATTCCCATGTATTTTTTCAAATACCACCGAGAGATTTATTCAAAAGAGAATGACGTTTGAACTGACCCCCACACACCGAGAGCAATGTCTAGACTACTACTAATTATAACTAAGTCATTTTAAGTGGCAGGTGGGTATATCTTAAACGTGGTCTGTTCTCATCATTTCACAACACAGAAAGCTCTGAATACATTCTTCTATGGACAAACATGAATTTGCTGGTTTCTCTTTTTTAAAATGAGCACGTTATGATACATATAATTGCATTATGATACAGGATGACATAATACAGAAGACGATGTTTTCAAGCTGGTTTTGTAAGTAGTTATCTCACATCCACGGGGAGTTGGTTTGCTATGTGATGCAATGTGTCTCACATAGACATGAACAAAACAATACAGCCCCCATTCCACAGGGCGGGGGTAGGGATGGTGGTTTTTTTTTTTAATGAATTTTTAAACACAACAAAGTGTAGACAGACAAGTTGATAGGAAAGAGCCTTGAATATAGGCACCAGTGCCCCAGTTCAACTATACCCATCCAATATAATCAAGTTCTGAGGGACAAAATAAATCTTGTAGTCTGGATGTAAATACAAAATTCTGCTATGGGAAAACTAGAAACACAAGTAGGGCAACATCATTTTCTAAAATGTTTTATGCTATATTTTAGGAGCACGACATTAGCAGAAAGGGAAGCTGTTGATTCATCTCTAAAATATCCTACTTTTTGATTACTTGAGCACTTTGACTAGAATTTGATCCAAATTCTACCCTCGTCTTCAACCTGCATTTGGAAAAAGCAAGGTATACTAATTCACACAAGGAGTCATTGGTTCTTGCTTTGCACAAAAGGCAGACTCCGTTGCCTCAAACATTTAAAATTTCTAGAGATATAATCCAGAAAGATAAAGTACCAATGTGACTATTTCCACTATTCATCTCTTTTCAACTCGCTTAAAGTTGTGGTTTTGCTGTGGAGAAATTATTGCTTGTTTTGAAACCCAATTAACTGAGAGAGCCTTTTTCTGCAGTGGGTTGTGTGCACACGGAACACTTGCTTTCAGCATGGGAGGAAATTTGTTTACACAAGTTTTATCTCTTCCCTCAGCCAAATAACAGGGAGAAAGATTGTAATTCAGGAGATTCATTTTCAGAAAAAGAAACACCATGAGAAATGACATTCTCCAAATGTTTTCTAAGTCCATTAGTACTTCCATGAATCAATACTGTCAAGAGAATGTGCCCTACACAGAAAAGGGGGGTGGGGGCGTCATTTCTCCGATGTTGGACAGCTTCCTAGATAAAATTCAATTAAACTAAGAATAATACTACAGGCAAATTACTTGTAAGACTATTGAAAACATTACAAGGTGGTACTGTTAGGTGAGAAATCTGAACAGGAATTTTCCATTCTCCCTTCTCGCTCATCATCTGAATGTTCCCGACTGCCAACCCTTTACAACCGCCAAAACTCTTGTTATCAACAACTAGTTCCATGGAGGTAACTTTCAAATGCAAATTAAACACACTCTGGAAGGCCTACACAAGTGGAAAACCCTTTATTCCATCTATAAAGAAATACGTAGAATCAAGAAAATCTGCTCTAAAATGCCATCAGGTAGGGAAGTGTTTAAATGATTCTGGATCTCCAGGTCGAACACTTCAAAGGCAGGTGAGAAGTCCAGGGAGATAGGCAGTTGGTGTGTTTGTTTATAATGATTCTCCACGTGTGAGTTTTCAGGAGACTGATTTGAAATCTTACGCACCACTGTCAAATCATGTCCTTCTATCTTATTTGGAAAATTTGATGATTACACATCCCTAATAAAACTACTTACGGGTTAGATATGGAAAGTTGGCTCTTGGCAACACAGGTGCAGCAGTGCCTTGGGGAGAATACAGGCTTTGGAGCCTGAGAGAGGTAAACTTCCACACCTCCTCTGATTTCTGTTTGCAGACAACTCAGCCACCCTCTCTGTGCCTTGGTTTCCCATCCGTGAAATCTAGAACTGTTGTACATGAGAGGTGATATGTCTAAAAATTACCCAGTACACTGCTTGGCATATAGTAAGGATTTAGTAAAGGACAGCTAGTATTTTCATGGCTTGCTGAACTTTTGCCCTTTCAAGTTCTTTCAGTACTTTCAGACAACTTGCAGAAAACAGCCCAGTCAAAAAACCTGCCTTCAGTACGATTAAGGAACGCGGTAGTGTTACTCTGACACTTTGATCATTATTTTATACCCTCATCTAGCATACTTCCTTCTTTTTTGTTCTGAAACGGAGAAGGGGGAACAGGAGATGGTTTAATAGTCCTGTGGTCTGGTTCCGGAGAACACTGTCCATCATGGTAGTCTTCACTGTCTCAAGCCTGAGTGTTTAATCACAGTTATACTTTAAAAATTGCTCTTACCAAAGGTTTGGCTCTGAAAGAGTATAATTTTACTGATACCCCTTGATAGCTTGTTTGGATGGATTGTGCTCTGAGATGATGGGACTGGAGAATTTCCAGGGCTCTTGTCTCTTCATATAATCTGCTTGTATATTTCTATTCATGACTTTACATTTAGCAGTACAATAATGGTAGGAACGTATTATGATGTTCTGAATGTAAATCTGGTCATTTCCAGGCTTATTACATGTCAGTTTTACTTCAGTGGACATTTGGGGAGAAACAATTGTGTCAGTATTCACTCCAAAATGGTTCTTAGATGATAACAGGAAATATTAGTGGGAAGGGAAAGGAAGAAAGGTATAGGTTTGTGCATTTGATATTAGTGGATAAAATAAAGGAAAAGGAACCAATGTCTATAGTGTTTTGCTCTTAATAAACTGGCTTTTGTTAACTGAGCAAAACTTTTTGGACTATAAACAAGTGCTTCATAAGTTTCGGACCAATCACAGTGAAGTTTTCATCTCAAAATTATAAATGCCACGTGCCAGGATGTATACTGGAGATAATCATAAAAGGTTAGACAGGCATTCTTACACTCTATAAGAAAGATTAAATTAAGAAATGCTAACATAAGCAAGATGAAATATATTTAAAACACACCAAACAATTTTTGAGGGAGTATATGAACAGATTTAATTTATTATTGTGTGCATATATTTTCTCTGTGTGCGTGTTTCCCAAAGGTGGGGGAAAAACCCAGTTTGATAAAGAATTATTGCTGTGTAAAAGTACAGGAATATCTCATTGGTCATAAAATTTATTGACAGGCACTTTCAGCTTTTAATTCATTTCTGAAAATGGGCATTAGTTTATTCCTATTGCCAGTAGAGAATCATTTCATATGTGGCCATATGCATAGCATTCGTCTTGTCAACAGGTAGCTACTGCTTAAAGTACTCCCTTTGGGATTTAACAAAAACAAACACCTGCAGAGGGTCTGCATTTGTTTTGATCAAGAATTACTGCATCGAGGAGGAAGGTAACTGAGAAAAGAGAGCAGCTGCTTCTTTCTAACACAAGGAGATCCTGTGCTGCTGTTTTCCTCTTACAGGCAAAGAGCATGCATCTGGAATCAGTGTGCTACAACTTAAAATGACTTCACTGCATTCTAAACCATCCTGGCTAAACTGAGACAAGTGGCCACTCCATTTTGTTGGGAGCTCGAGGGCTATGCCCTGACAAGGCAGAACAGAGTGCCCCTGGCAATATCACTAATTGTGTGTAAGATACACAAGGCATATCCGAACAAGTTTTTTTTTTTTTTATTGTGATGAAAACTAGAAGCTCTTTTTCCCAATATACTTCATCAAACTATTTACAACCTCTGTAAAATTTGTGAGGTTGAAAATACTTTTTTCCACTATCACATATGTTACTAATACAATAAAATATCTTCACTCTGTTTTTTTTAAGATGCAGTATCCTATTTCATTTTCTTATGAAAATCTGAATTTCTATTGCAATTGCACAGTATTTAGCATATTTAAAGTACCAATGGACATGGGTTGCTAAACAGACATCTTTCTATAATGAAACTGTGAAAATATAGCATTTAAAATTTTTATGTACACTTCTTAACTATAAAATGCAGGCAAAGTCATATATAGCATTATAAGCTGATTCCCTAATAAGGTAAATAACTTACATTTCTAGACAGCATGGATTATTACAAATTCATTCTTTTTAAAAAAGTTCTTTGTTGATATTTATTAGTCCACTGGCTGCTGCATATACAAGTGTGTATACAGGTGTGCATGTGTTGGGGGTGCCAGTACAGGTATGTGGAAGGCATTGTGGGGATATGAGAAATGTGATATGGAAGACATGGCTTACCAAACTCCTTTTCTAAACCAAACCAAATCAAATGGAAACAGCTTTTGTGTGTGTGAAATGCACTACCTCAGAAAAACTGAAGGAAGAGATATGATCAATGAAACTGTAGAATACATTTACCTCCTGAATTTACAGGCTTAAACAGTAAGGAGTAAAATCTGAGATTGGATTATGGACAATGAATATTAAGGCTTCCTGGGCCTACTAAGATTCACATGAGTTATCTCATGCTCAATCCTTTACAAAGACTGTAACTCAACATATCATGAACGCTGGTATTCTTAACACTGCTGAAATTCTGTCATTCCTTACTATAAACATTAAGACACCTTTATAACAACATCATGGCTACACTTCTAAGCAGTCATAACAATATAACAAAAGCGTATTAATACATTTGAAGGCCTCACCTCACCAGACTTACTCAACTGCAACTTTGGTAAGTATAATAAATAAAGTACAGAGTAAGGAATACTGCATCTTTATCCATATATATGTTATCACTCTAATGAACTGATTTCAAAGTGCAGAACTGTATTTATGTTGAAAACACAAATAGAAATTTGAAGTTAAAATAACTGCATAAAAATGAACACAATCTTTGTATAAGCTGATCCAAATTTCAACCTTAATGAGAACGGCCCTTTTAATCATCTAGAACTGGCATTTGTAAACACTGTAGTATTTTGCAAGTTTTTTCCACCTGAAGTTACTCTTTCTATTTTCCACTTAAACTTTAAAGTGAACAAAAAGTGCTCTTTTTTTTTTTCAATAAAAAATGTGGTTTGTGTTACTGTTATTCAACTGCCTTTGAAAATAAATGTCCCATAGTGTTCCATAAAAGTAATTCCAGGCAACAGTGTAATTTTATGGTAAAGCCATTAGAAATTTTACTCTAAATGCCTTAATAAAACTTAAGACAAGTTATCAAGCAGGCTTCTCAAAGTCCACATGCAGTTGATGGGATGGGGCTGGAACTAGATGGGGAAGTGTGAATCTTTACCCAAACAACCTAAGATCAGAAGATGAGGAGGGAATCTATTAAAACTTCAATGTCTGAACTTCTTAACTTCTCAAATAACATTAACTTCCTTGAAATCAATCTCTACAATGCAAAGAGACAGTCAGGTCAACTGTAGAGCTTCCAGAGCCATTATAGCTACCTGTGTCTAAATTCCCAAACATACACATATGCCCAGCTGCAAACTGAATGACTTCAAATTTAACACCAAAGAATGCATCCAGTTAGGGTACAACTGAGAAATTCTTTGGATCTGACTCCTTTTCTGCTGTTAATCATCTACTGTGCTTTTTAAAAGAGGCTAGAACAGACATCAGATGAGATGCAGGAGACTCTTCCGTGCCTGAAGATATTCTTATTTAAAAATGCAATTCCTTCTCTTCCAAACCACCTTCCTTTCTATGGGGAAACACTTGTGGAAAATTCACCAAGGATTATTTGTTGTAATTGTTTCACGACAAGCTTGTTTCAAGACAAACTTGTTTCCAGACAAGCCTCAGGTAAGTTTCAGTATGGGACTAGATCAGTAACTCATTCATTACTTGTGCTTGGATTCCCTCCTTAGAAGTATCAGTACATCAAAAGGGGGAAACGGCGTAATGCTGACAGGTTTTATCAGTAAACTTACTGTCTCAGTTGCGTTCCCAGCTTCAGAAGGCAAGCAGACAAGCTCATGTCCCTTAATTTTTCCTATACTATTAGAGGGGAGCAGCTCATCTCATTCGGTGCTAAATTTAAATCAAGCTGTCATTCAGGAAGCTCCTACTGCCTGTCCGTTCTATGAATTCTAAAAACCATTTCTACCTGTAACACTCTCAGATCTCTCAGCAGAGAAAAGGACTGGCCCTTCTTATGAGAGAAAGCAGAATTAAATTGTCTGCCCTTCACCTCAGTGATTCACCTATTTCCTGCCAACTAAATTCTAGGACTAGTAGAGGGCTTCATGGCTGTGTTCACCATGCTCTGTGATCTTTGCCACTGACTGGTAACCAATACTGGTCTTTCTCTTCAGAATGGTCACAGGCAATGAGATGCACGAGTTGCTTACAGTACAGGTAAAACTTTCCAGTTGGTGTAAAAGAAAAAAACAAAAAGCCATAAACCCAGTGCTTGGTGGGTAGTACACTGTGTAGCTACAGAAGCTATTTATCCACAGAACTGCAGCCCTTGTTGGAGGGAAATTGCCTGATGAATTTTTCAGACCTGGCAGAAAATATAAAGCATGTATTTCTGAAGACAGAATTTGACCTGAAAATCATTATGCTCTTGCTCGAACATTAAAAACATTCCTTTTAAAGCCATCCAACACAAGTTATCCTTGTTCCAATGTTTCTAGTTTTTTGCTTCATCAGAATTAAGATTATCTGAATTAGAAGATAATCCTAAAGATGATATTTCTAGGATCAGAAATTATTTCAGAATGTTCAAATCTTTAAAAATGAGCTAGTAATACGGTGAGGTTAATTTGTGCAATTCCCCAAATCAAGTGTTTGTAATTAATTAAAATATAATGCAAAGGTCTATGCTGGCAACTTCTTATATCTAAGCTATAAAAAAATCTTAACAATAACAGCAATGACAATAAAACCTTACCAAGCCCCTTGGCTACAGAAAGCTGAAAAAATTCAGCTTTTCATGGGGGAAAAATATGCTAATTTTTCTGAAAGACTGCTCATTGGTGATGTATTGCTTTGTTTACTATAGACTTCACTAGTTGCAAAAAAGGCTCATAACTCAAGGGGGTTTACAGGACTATAATTTCCTCTCTCAAAGGTCATGCTGGCAACTTCTTATATCTAAGCTATAAAAAAATCTTAACAATAACAGCAATGACAATAAAACCTTACCAAGCCCCTTGGCTACAGAAAGCTGAAAAAATTCAGCTTTTCATGGGGGAAAAATATGCTAATTTTTCTGAAAGACTGCTCATTGGTGATGTATTGCTTTGTTTACTATAGACTTCACTAGTTGCAAAAAAGGCTCATAACTCAAGGGGGTTTACAGGACTATAATTTCCTCTCACCCTCAGCACAGGATGAGTGGGTTCATCCCTGCACATGCCGTTGTATTGGGTCCTAATATAGTTTAGAAAATGACATCTATAGAGAAGAACCTATTGGAGAGTCACTTATCCTTGGCTCTCCAGGGGTGGAAACTAGCACCATGTCAGGCTTTCCTTGGGGAGCATTCTCTTCCCACTGACTCAGTTCCAAGGAGAACTGACCCATTCACCCAACAGTTAATTCCCAGCTATGCCTTCGCGGCCTCTCTAGTCACCAAATGACTGTTTTCAAACAAGAAAAGGGGGAGCGTAATCTTTAATTGTGGTACTCAACCAAGCAGGACAACAAACAGCAGAAAGATTACCTCAGTGCTGTAAATGTAGCCAAGACCTCTAAAATGCTGGGGTGTTTTTACAATCCCTTTAGTAAGTATGAAAATTGGTAACGTGAGTCCTCAGTGAAGTGATTGTAGGAAAGTCCTTTTATTCGTTATTGCTTTTCTCCTCAAGAGGCGCATTATTTCCATCTCTGCTTTGTCTGATTTTTTCGTGTTCACTGACTTTGCCTGCACCGCCCCACCTCTTACCTTGGTGCCAGTGTGTCTAAGAAAGTTTTTTTTCCCCCGATTCCTTGTAATCAAATACTAGGGGCAGGAAGAGATGATGCCTAGCTGACAGAACGCTGCAATTTGAAGTGGGGCAGTAGTTTTTTTAGACAGGCTCTTCCTATTCAACTACAGAACAACGCTGTGCCCATCCACGCCAGGGAGGACACCAGGACTAGACTCCAGCTGAATGTCGCTGCCCCTCTGCTCAAACAGATGAACAAAACAGAAGCAGAACAAAACAAAAACAATCAACAACAAACAGATGAAAAGAATCAATGTTGGTTTTCTCCAGGGCATGGCATAATGACAAGGCGCAGTGATATCTAGTGGTCACCATCTCTATTGCAAAAGGGCTGCCTGAGCGCTCCTTTCTTTTCAGGTATTGGAACCTCTCCAACAGTTTCTTCTTTTCTACTTTCAGGCTGGTTGCTGGTAACAGACTGGATGTGGGTTCTATTAATATCTTACTTGTAAAAAGGGGTTCTGGGGTGGGATGATGGGAGAATAATCCAAATTTACAAGGTCTTTCTCTAGCCATCAATTTGTGGTAGATGACCTTTAAAAGTATCGATAACAAAACGTCTGACAGCTCAGAAAATGTACAAACTACAAACATCTTGAAATGGCAGAGGACACAGCACGGAAAACAATGCCTGTCTCTTCAGCATCTGTGTCACTGATCTCCCAGGCCAGCGTGAAGTTGTTTCTTGTGTAGTCGTGACGGGGGGGTTACCTTCAGACCGAAAGGAGAAGTGTTACCACTTCTTTCTCCTGCTCTGCTTTCAGACATCGTGGGATGGTGATGCCCTTTTGTGTTAACACTGTGAAGGGGATCCAGCCCTGCTGAATGGGGTGCCGCTAAGAGATCCAGCTCTTATGCTCAGCTGGACAAGTAGCCTTCCTCACACCAGCATGTGCCTCCGGCGGTGCAGTGCCAAGTGATCTGACCGGGAGAAGCTGCGGTCACAGTCTGCGCACTTGAACGGCTTCACTCCCGTGTGTTTGCGGTAATGCCTCGTCAGTTCATCCGAACGAGCGAACTTCCAGGTGCAGCCTTCCCAGGTACACTTGTAGGGTTTCTCTCCTGGAAGAAACAAAGGGACATAACGCTGTGCTCCATCATTTCTGCTGAACAATCTAGCCAAGGGGATTATCTGGGGACATGACTGTTCTCAGTGGATTTTCCATTTGGTGGCCCTTTGTCAAGAGACTAACCACCCTGCCAGCAGGTTTTGGGTCGCACAGATGGGGGTTTCAATCTAATCTCTCTTGCTGTGACAATGGGGAGGTTACTTAACACTTGCATCTTCAGTTATGGGTAAGTTACTTTGCAGTCAAACTATCAGAAGGCATAGACTGATAACTTTGGTGCATAATCACCATGGGTAGACTAGAAAGGCATGTGAGAGAGCTCTGCCTAGGCTGATGTAGCTAAAGGATTGAAACCCACAAAGAATTATAAAGGGTAATGATTTGTATGTAATACTGCTCCCAAAAGTGCATCACTTAGATACTTAAAGGCTATTTTAGGGTACAGAAATTAGGTACTAAGTACTTATTATTTATAAACAGTTATTATTTATATTATGTATAACCTACTGTTGTCCATGGGGTCACAAAGAGTTGGGCATGATTTAGAGGTTAAATAACAATAAACAACTGTTTGTCTCCAGGGAAAGAATTCTAGATATCTTAGTAGTGTGAAGTTTAAATATCTTCTTCAGGGACTTAAGAATTAGGGCAAGTCCTGAGGAATCATCAGTTGGTCTGAGTGTTGAAACCCATAGCAAAAAAACAGTCTGAAGAAGCATGTAATTTGACCACATCCCTCAGTCAACTTGTAAAGACAGTAAAATATGCAAAGGCTTTGTTGGGAAGAGATATGCTATCCGTTGTCCAAATGAGTTCCCGGGGGAGAGGGACAATAGTTGACCCAGGTGTGCTTTTTCCTGGCTCTCATTCAGAATGGAAGCCGTGTCCCCAGGTAACCCCACAAGAACTGATCTCTCTTCTGCCCCCTCCATCCAATGGTTAACCACACACTGCCTGACCCTACGTGGAGTGTGGCGAAAAGGCCTAAGGCAGGGAGCAGAGCTGCTGGCTGACCCCAACAGGTGTGTGTGCTCTGTCGCGTACAGTTCTTTGCAATCCCATGGACTACAGCTCACCAGCTTCCTCTGTCCATGGGATTTCCCAGGCAAGAATACTGGAGTAGGCTGCCATTTCCTTCTCCAGAGGATCTTCCTGACCCAGGGACAGAACCCCATGTCTCTGGCGTCTCCCGCTTTGGTGGGCAGATTCTTTATACAACTGAGCCACACGACTTTTAAACCCCAAGATACAGAGCTGCAATCCCCTGAAAGAGGGCATGGCAACTCACTCTAGTATCCTTTCCTGGAAAACCCCAGGGACAGAGGAGCCTGGCAGGCTACAGTCCACAGGATCACAAGAGTCCAAATGACTTTAATGACTTAAGCACACAAACATACAGAGCTGCAAAGTAAGTTTTGTTAAATCCATTTTACAGGTGATAAAACTGAGGATGAATGTAGTAAAATAACTTGCCAGTAAATAGATGTGTTTGGTTCAAAATTCAGTGTTTTTCACTATGCTCCACATTCTTTTTCCCATCAAAACTTTGTCACATCTTCAGACAATGCTGATTCTACCTTCTTAGATACTTTCCAATTATTCAACTTCTATTTCTATTAAGTCCCCTATCACAATATAGCATACAGATTTTGTCTAGATGCTTTTCCCCTGTACCAGTTTCTGAACATAGAGTTTAAGAATCACACATCTATTTGTGTATCCTCAGAGCTTCGAGTATGTGTCAAATGGTGTTTGAATAAATTAATAAAACTGCAACACAAACACAGACATGCTAACACAGAGGTGTGTACACAGGCAACTACTAAGCCCTGTAAATGAGATGTACAAGTCATGCCTACATGGGAAAACTAGACTGAGCCAGACTCAGCAGTTTCTGTTCAACTGTTAAATGAATGTTAACTATATAAGTCCTTTTGGGATCAAGTGGCACTTCACAGAACCACATGAATAGTACAGCTCAGTAAACTCTAGAAATACTGGTGCCCTAACTGTGATCCACAGAAAGCTCCAGGTTACTCTGAAAGGGCTCCCATCAAGTAGATGCCCAATGATCAGCTTAATCCAAAACCTCACTTCTGACTCATTCTGGATGTTCTCTAGAGACAAAAATCTGCATTGACAGGTATTGACTGATCAGAATTTAACAGTAATTTTTAAAAAAAAGTCAGCAAAACCCATAATTTAAGAAGATTGGCACTCCACTATACAGTATATCCAGGCTTCCCAAGTGGCGCAGCGATACAGAATCCATCTGTGATGCAGGAGATGTGGGTTTGGTCCCTGGTTCAGGAAGATCCCCTGGAGGAGAAAATGGCAACCCACTCCAGGGTTCCTGCCTAGGAAATCCCACGGACAGAGAAGCCTGGTGGGCTGCAGTCCATAGGGTCGGAAAGAGTTGGATATGACTAAGCATGCATGCATATACAGTATATCCATAGCAACTGCTAAAATACTTTTACTGACATGTCATCACTACATGCTTTTGAAGTTTACATCATGAACATAGGTTGTACTAAGCTAAGCTTGATAAAAATCATATCTTCAAAAGCACATTCATTTTGGAGGCACTGAGCTCAGCTGACTGAGTCTTTATCATCAACAGGCATCTCCTAGATATTTCTTGTTGTGTATGGAACCAGCTACAATGAGTACAGGTCTAAGAAAAAAAGAATAAAAGATTTTAATTGAGGAAAAGCACTGCTCAGTTGTGTGCTGAGAGGACATGTGTTTCTATCTTGCTGGGAGAGTGCAGTATGAATATGACCGGGGTTAGAAAAGCTGCTATACTCACATCTTGCCATTGCAGTTAAAGTGAGAGGAAGGGGCCCCAGACCTGGGATGGGCCTGGAAGTAAGGAGAGGTAATAGAAGGAGACAGGCTTCAGTTTCAGAGCAAGAAGGATGCTAGAGGCTGGCCACCATGGGGACAGTCTGTTGTCTCGGAGACTCTCGGATTTCCTTGTACACCCAATTTAGGCACCTATACATACTCTTACTTTCAATTTGACGGTTTAATAATGGTACTTGTGCCCTTTCCATTTGCAAATCTATAGGAGGTGTGGGAAACTGTGGCTCCCAGGCCAAATCCAGTCGGTGGCCTGTTTCGTGCAAACTAAGAACAATTTTCACACTTGTACAATCACTGAAAAAAACAAAACAAAACAAAACCCAAAGAGGGCTATTTCATGGCATGTGAAAATCATATGAGATTCAAATTTTAGAGTCCGTGAATAAGTTTTTATTGGAACACTGTCTCACTCATTTGTTTGCATATTGTACATGGGTGTTTTTCAGTGACAGTGACATTGAATGTTGCAATAAGAAGGTATGACCTGCAATATCTAAAAGGTTTACTACAGGAAGTTTGCTGACTCTTGATGTAAGTGAAGGGTACCTCAGCTTGGGGCAGGCTTTCTGATTACGTTAACTTAATCGGCTATATAACATACATTGCTAGTCTGGGATGGGTAGGTGAGGGAATATGTTGGTGATAAAATAATCACTTATTCTCCACTCAGGATCCTTGACTAAAGTTCTAACAGTCCTCTCAGTAATAAACACTCTTGACATTTCATGTCCATTGCTTTAAACTGAAGGTTCTGGTTCACAAAATGAGTAATTCTCTAAAAAGCCTCACCCAGGTCCATCAGGGTTTTAAAAGTCTTCAGGATCTCTTCTGCTCATTATAAAAGCACAATAATGAGTTAAATCTTCCTTATGAGGATGAATGGAGTCAGGAACATCTCTGTATATTTTAGCTGGTAACCAAACAGCACTGCTTCTACTGTGATAGAGCCCCACCCAGCTCCATCACCTTTCAATAGAGTTGTGCTACCAGGACCAGCATGCAAGATGAGGAACGATAATTCTACTGAGTCTGGAAAGATGGACACAAACATGGAAGGATCAGAAGACAGGAGCTCAGATACTTGGCATCATTGCTCAGGGGGACATTTTAAAGGAGAAGCAGAGAAACAACTATGGCAAGGATTTCTGTGGGCCCACAAATGTGGAGGAAACTTAGTGCAAAATCTGGGAAGTATTCTGTGAGGTGGAATTAGGTACAATAATGATCATGAAAGACATGGCCACCAAAATATTTAAGAAGCAGATATAACCCTACTTCATGAATAAAACCAATGACAATAATATACAAGCTTGTAAGTTGTTAGGGGGTAAGTGGTTAATACATGCATGCTCACTCTTTGCAACCTCACAGACTATAGCCCAGCAGGCTCCTCTAGAGTCCATGGAATTTTCAGACAAGAATACTGGAGTGGGCTGCCATTTCCTCCAGGGGATCTTCCTGACCCAGGGATCAAACCCACATCTTCTACCTTGGCAGGTAGATTCTTTACCACTGAGAAGAATATAAAGTGGTGAATGAATGCATTAAAAAAAAATAATGAAAATACTCTCATCTGAGATGGGGAGGGTCAGGGAGAACCTGTATCAGAAAATAGCAAACAATTATGTGAGCAATAGATCAGTTTTCCTTGAAACTTTCCTTACAAAAATGTATATTTTCTTTTTAATATTCAGAAATATTTCTTGTACAGTATTTCTTATACCCATTTCCTCATTAATACAATAAGAGTTTGGGTATTCTATTTCCATACTTAGAAAAAAGAGAGGAGAGAAAAAGAAAATAAGATTTTCAAATCTTTCTTCACAACTAGAGGCTGAGCTCTGGGGTAGAAGGGAACAAGTCGGCTGCTCGGACCAGGTAGAGAGCAAGCTTCTGCTCCTTGCTCAAGACTGACTTAGGTTTCTGTCGTCTGCCGAGTGCCCAGCATTTCATTAAAAAATAAATCATTAAAAAATAAAGATCAATCAATGCTCTAGTTCAGTTTTAAAAATGGATACAAAAACGATACATAGGAACTACGACTTTGTATTGAAACTGCATGTTAGAGTGTATGCTTGTGCGTTGAAGCAATCTAAGGGGTACAATCTTATAAATAAATTACAGTAAGAGAAACTAACTTCACAATGTGGGAAAAACTAATTAAGATGATAAGAAGTTTGTAAGATATACTGTAATATGTATAAATGAGTCCTGAAAAGATATAATGGAGAGAATCCTTCATCCATCTGCCCTTCTTTCCTTTCAGTCTTACCAGAAAATAGAACGCTCTCTCTAATGTGGTGGGACAGAAGTAGAGATGAATTTTCCATGAACAGTTTCCTACGGAATGGGTTGATTTGGACAGTAATAGGAGTTGGACATCTATCTCCCAGGATCTGTGCTTCTCTGACGCACAGCTGGTCTGCAGCAATCTGAATGGTGGTGACAGTAAACAGAATTTCTAGCAATTTCTTCAGGAATGGTGAACTGTCCTTAAACTCATCTGAATCAGAATTCTGCAAAACTGTTTTTCCTAGAAATAGGCTAAAAATAAAATAGCACGTCCATCTTATTTATTTATTTATTTTTTTGTCTAACCCACAAATACATTTAAAATCCTCAGGAGCAAAGTCTTTGAAAATGTATTTAAATATTTTTTCAAAATAATCACAAGTTTTGCTTCCACCATCAAATCACCTTTGATTTTTATTGCTTGTATTAATCCTATGGAGTAATAAAATGATAGGAAATGGTGTGTTATCTGTCTTCATCAAAAAGTCTTCGTGATTTTTTTTTTAAAGTCCAGACATCAAGTTGCTAATGTGTAAGAAAAATCAAAGAAACAAAGACGGGTAACACTATGCTTACCCTGGGGTGCAGTTATTATTTTAGGCTTTCGATTCTGAAGTGAGGGTCTCTAAGTCCCATGACCAATCCTAAGCCATTTCTACCTTTTGACCATTTTTCAGCATAACCTGTCCTCTTTCAGTTCTTTGTAAAAATTGATCTAAACTATGAAAATCTCTGGAAAAGGAAAATGTTAACCAAAACTAATAATAAGCCCTCCAATTTCTTTAAAGGGACCTGAAAAGATTAAAAAGAGAACACACCAAAAAAGAAGGTCTGTTAATTTCTGTTTGCAAACTCTCTTAATTCCACATTGGCGGTTCAGTTAATACAATTTTATATCCATGATGGCCTCTGTGTGTGTGTGTTTATACACGTATATTCACAAGGATTATTTAAATAATAGTCTAATTAAGTATCCTGGGAAAATGAAAACTCTCATCAGGGTTTTTTTTTTTCTTGGAACAGTCAACAAACTGACTTAGTATGAGAACTGCTGTCTCTTTCAATTTTGGTTAAAGAAAAGGCTTCAGAGTCACTCAGTGCATTTCCATGACATTTACCCAGCAGAAGGCATAATAAAGTCTAAAGAAAACACCAGGTATTGAATGGATTCCCAAAACCCATAAAACAAAAATAACTTTTTCGGGTACCTCCCATTTCACCATCTGAAATGCTGAAAGGTAAATGTGTCCTGAGACAAAAGACAGGTGCCTTTTCATATTAAAATGACGTGTGAGCAACACCAGAAAAGGAATGTGCAGTTTGCCAAAGCTCCCGGTCAAACAAAACGCCCATGTCCTCACATCAGCTTTTCTGTTATTTTCTCAAGCAACTAAAAAACAAAACAAACCACCTTCTCCAACAGGAAACAGAGGCATTTTCTTCAGTGCTGAAGTGCATTTCTGAAATGTGTCCCTCTTTAACTTTTATAAAGGCAGGGGGCCCCAGACACTGACAAATGAGCTTCATTACACTCAAGACTCAACATACTTGCTGTGACAATCGGTTTCACTTGAGGAATGGTATTTGCATATGAGGGGAAAAAACACCAGAATCAAGATTCCTATCTTGTCTTCTGGTTTCTGTCACATTAACTCATAAGAGTTCACAGAATCTTAGATCTGGGAGGAAATCAGGGGCTTTGAAAATGAGGAAACAGAAACCTAGAGCTGAGATTACAAGCCCTAGACTTGTCCAGGGGTAGACGAGGCAGCCTGCCTTCTTTCTGATGTCAGAGGCAAAAAATAGCACGGGCTTTAAATGCATGGGCTTCTCTCATGGATCAGACGGTAAAGAATCTGCTGCAGTGCAGGAAACCAGAGTTTGATCCCTGGGTCAGGAAGTACCCCAGAGAAGGGAATGGCTACCCATTGCAGTATTCTTGCTGGAAAATTACACGGACAGAGGAACCTGGCGTGCTACAGTACATGGGGTCGCAAAGAGTTGGACATGACCGAGTGACTAACACTTGGAATGCATGGTCAAGCCGAACGCATGGTCCAATAGGCTCAGCCGTCAATCTATGACTGGATCTCAGGCTAGAGAGTAAAGCTTTCTGAAACTCCATCCCCACTCAGCCCCACCCTGCTGGTCTATAAAGTGGGAATACTCTTCCAATTGTGAAACTTGGAAATATACATGTCACATGCCTAGCAAATGAGAGGTGCTCAGTAAAGGATACTGAATTCTACAGTTATGAAATTCAAGGTTTTTCTGTTTCTGCCAAGAAATAAAAATAACATGAAGCTAAAAATAAAGGCCATTTGTTAGTTTTCAGGAAGGAATTAAGATTTGCAAGTAAATGTATGCCAATCCTGATACTGATTTTTCCTAATATTATACGTATAAAACTTCTTTATAGGTCAAACAGACCAAACTATTCTAATTTGTTTGATTCATTTGGTCTTTTCAATTCAGACAAGTGACTAGTATTTTAGCATCTTCCCCAAGAACTGTCTGGACTGAATTAATTGACTTTCTGTTTCATTATGTGTGAACAAGTGGGCCTCTTCTTTCTTTTCCCTACAATTCTATAATGAATTTCTTTGATAAGTATAATCTTTGCTACAGTAGATAGTGTTTTCCACGTATCCCACTTGGTCCTAAGAGCTGTATGGATCTGAACTTATTTAATGTCGACGCTTAACTTCCTCATGAAGTTGCTATAAGCAACCTCCCTTCACCCAGAGTTAGTATGTAGCCGGTGGAGGTGGGATTTGAACCCAAGATCTGACACCCAAGGTCACAGTCTTAACCATTTCCCTATAATCCTTCCCAACCTTAAATCGCTGCTTTCATAAATCAGAATATCCAGTCAGACCTGGCCAAGCAGACAGAGAATATGAATTACTACAAGAGCCTAGCCCCTGCACCTAGAAATAAAATACAAGGGAAGTGAAAAATATCCTGTAAAAACATGTACCTCAGTGAAAGCAAAAGTTCAAGGTCTAAGGGTAATTCTTTATTTGGCTGTTCTGAGTTTATATTTCCAGGTGCTATGTCTGTCTGACTCTTTGTGATTCTTTGGATCATAGCCAGTCAAGCTCCTCTATCCATGGGATTCTCCAGCAAGAATAGTGGAGTGAGTATGCCAGGACCTCCTCCAGGGGGTCTTCCCAACCCAGGGATCGAACACACGTCTCTTATGTCCCCTGCACTGGCAGGCAGGTTCATTACCACTAGCGCCACCTGGGAAGCCCGTATTTCCAGGTGTAAGAGTATTGACATTCTTGGTCCTGGTTGTCTTTTCCTCAGCTTCTTCTCAGACACCTTCCTTTACCTGTCACATAAATGTTCACTGAGATTCAGGCTTTGACTTCTCACCTGCAGAGACTCTCCTTGGTACCCATGGCTGCTCCCATAACTCCTAAGGCAAAGATTCCCAAGTGTTACCTCTCAGTCTCTCTCCCATGCACCATGGCAGGGGAGACGACATTTTCACCTGGCAGCCAGAAATCAGCTTCCACGTGACCAAGGTGTTATTCAGCATCTACCACCTAGACAAGGCCTGTTTCTCCTTCTGTTTTAGTATCTGGAAACAAGACAAGCCTACCTCCTCAGGTATCAGGTCATACATCTCTCCAGCTGGAGAGCTTTCTTGGACTCTTTCCTATCTGTTATTCTCTGCCTGCCCCAACCCGATTATCATTTTATCTGCCAGTTCTGCCTTCAAAACACCCTCTCCAGTTTATCTCCATGAAGATGGTCTGCCTCTTTTTAGAGTCTCCCCACCTTTCAGTGGGCTTCGCAGATGGCTCAGTAGTAAAGAATCTGCCTGCCAATGCAGTAGCCTCAGGGGCCATGGGTTCAATCCTTGGATCAGGAAGATCCTCTGGAGGAGCGCATGGTAACTCACTCCAGTATTCTTGCCTGGAGAATCCCATGGACAGAGGAGCCTGGTGGTCCAGGGGGTTGCAAAGAGTTGGACATGACTGAGCATGCAAGCACACCCTTTCATGAGTACCAGCTTCTACTGGTCTCTTTCCCTGCCTTGTGTCTTGCTCCCTCCAGTTTACTGTCTGTATTGTAAGGAAAACTTTTTGAAACAGTGTGATCACACCACTCGTTGGCACCCTGGGCACGCCCGTAATTAAACCCTCCTCACACCCCATCCCATAGTAACAACAGGTTTCCCGCCTGTCCATCACGCTCAGTAGTGCAGTACTGAGGGTGCCTTTTCTATACAATTCTGCTTGGTGCAAACAGATGCTTGTTGATCAAATGAATGAAACAGCTTGAATTCAAACGCCTCCCTTGCTCTTGAAGTTTAACATACAAGAGTCAATAGGAGAGCAATCCACTTTGTGAAACAAAGAGCTCACTGATTGCCCTTTACCCCTTCTACAACCCTTTCCCATTCCAATTAAGTAGAATATATATATTGTTTGTTTTTTAAATATTTACTTATTTATGTGGCCGTGAAAGATCTGAGTTGTAGCGCACAGGCTCTGTAGTTGTAGCAAGTGGGCTTAATTGCCCCTCAGCCTGTGAGATCTTAGTTCCCTGGCCAGGGACTAAATCTGTGTCCACTGTGTTGCAAGGTGGATTCCTAATCCCTGGACCACCAGGGAAGTCCCTAGACTATACATTTTTGAAAGGGAAAATAACAGGAGACTTTATTTGTAATAAGTGTCATTTAAAGGTCTAGTCTACAAATAAATATCTCATTAAAAATTTTTTTAAATTTAGTGACATTATATGATGTTAAAATTAGCAACATCTGTGATTGAGTTTATTTTTTTTCAAATGAGCATCACTTATTTTAATCTTTAAGCAATTT
>SJYC01144696.1:0-17036 GCA_006408675.1 Madoqua kirkii | reverse complement strand
CTTTGGTGAGTGATGTTATTTTGTTTAAAATGAGCATCACTTATTTTAATCTTTAAGCAATGTCTTTATAGTTCTTTTTATTCTTAGTGATGAAGGGCTTTTAATGAATTTATCTTAAGCCTTATATATAAATAACATTTTAATAAAGTCTTTAATGGTAACTATATTTTCTACAAAAATACAGTTCCTTAATAGTTCCATTAAAGCCACACATTTTCTATTAGTAATAATTAATTTTATCATTTAGCAAAATTAAGCCAGGAGGCATAATCTAGTTACTCAGCAGGACATGAGAAAGAGCAAGGACTGGGGATATTATTATCCCACTCCTTACAACACAGTTTTGATAGCTGAATGGACAAGATAAACCCAAAAGCAGAGGAAGGAAAATGAGGAGCATGGTGATAAGACCCCACAGTATCTTTAACTTTTTATTGTCACTGATGATCTGTGTGCTAACAAAAACAAAAAACAAACTCACTTAGCAAGCAGCTTATTCAACTGGGTAATAATTGATGGACTGTCTTAGAAGTCTTTCCTTTTCTAAATATATGAAAAAGATGACTTTAGTTTTTAAATAAGGTAACACTTTAAAATCAAAATTGAAACAAATGTGAACAGCATTCATACTTATATTCAGACAACTGTAAATCTTAGGTTCACTGTGTTTCAAGGTAGTAACTTTCTAGAAAAGTGGTGGATTCATGCTGATGTATGGCAAAACCAATACAATACTGTAAAGTAATTAGCCTCCAATTAAACTAAATAAATTTAAATTAAAAAAATAAAATAACTCCTTCATAAATGAAAATAAGTAAATACTTTCAAAACATTTGTTACTGATCTGATTTTTCAGCTTCCTTTTTAGAGCTGGCCCTTTCCTGCAGGTTCCCATGGGTAGGTGATGGTTGCTGCAGCCTTGCAGCTGGGACCAAAGACCCCTTCACTGCTGCTACAGCAACCTGCATCAAGCTCGCTCAGGGCTTTCCCACCAAGTGTTCCCTGACACCACTCTAATTTCAGAAAGTGAACAGGAACTGAAGAGCCTCTTGATGAGGGTGGAAGAGGAGAGTGAAAAAGCTGGCTTAAAACTCAACATTAAAAAACTAAAATCATGGCATGGTGGCTCAGTGGTAAAGAATCTGCTTGCAATGCAGGAGACGTGGTTTTGATCCCTGGGTCGGGAAGATACGCTGGGAAGAGAAAACAGCAACCCACTCCAGTATTCTTGTCTGGGAAATCCTATGGACCGAGGAGCCTGGTGGGCTACAGTCCATGGTGTTGCAGGAGTTGGACACCACTGAGTGACTAAACATCAAGATCATGGTATCCGATCCCATCACCTCATGGCAAACAGATGGAGGAAAAGTGGAAGCAGCAATAGATTCTATTTTCAATGTGTTTATAAGTAGTAACTCTCTAGAACAGATTAAAATAACTCCTTCATACATGAAAACAAGCAAATATTTTTATAATATTTATGTTACTGATCCAGATCTCTGCAGATATGGCTCTACTACCAGATTTCCAACCCCTTGCTGTCTTCATCTTTAAGCTGTACCCATTAATATTCAGAGAGCTATGTACAGAGCACTCACTCAAGAGTTGCTCTTTTCATTTAATTATTAATGCTGCTGGTCCTTGTTTTCTCACAGGCTTTCTAACAACTTCAGAAACTTAAGTTGACACTAAAGAAAGACTGGAAATTCCCTGGTGGTCCAGTGTTAGAATTCCATGCTTCCACTGCGGGGGGCCTGGGTTTCAACACTTGGTCAGGGAACTAGATCCTGCAAGCTGTGAAGTTTGGCCAAAAAACAAGACCAGTTCACATTAATGATGAAAAACTTTAAAAATATACCATTTCAGGACTTCCCTAGTGGTATAGTAGTTAAGAATCCACGTGCCAACACAAAGGCCATGGGTTCGATCCCTGGTGCAGGAGGATTCTGCATGCTGTGGGGCAACTAAGCCTGTGCCCCACAGCTACGGAGCCCGGGTGCTCTGGAGCCCATACTCGGCAACGAGAAGCTACCAGGATGAGAAGCCTGAGCGCTGCACAGAGAAAGCACGTGTTAGCAACGAAGACCCAGTGCGGCCATAAATAAATAAACAGAAATTTTAAACACTGGCCATTTAATATCTGCTGCTATCTTGATACTTCCAACTACCTTAATGACCAACTCTAAACAGGTAGGGGCCACAGGCTAGACCTGCACGGAGTGTGGCCCCGCTGGGAGAGACTGGTAGGTTATTAGCAAACTTGTTGCAGATAGGTATAATGAAAACAACACAAACTAGAAAAAAACCGGTTCTAGAAAACTAGAATGACAGGTTCTAGAGAAACCAAAGTCTGGCTTTCAGCTCGTCTCCTTGTCTACTCCATGACAGCAAAGAGCGCCTTAACCCAGCATTCCCCAGCCTCGAGGATCTTGTGCCTGGTGATCTGAAGTGAAGCTGATGTAGTATCAACAGAAATAAAGTGCACAATAAATGCAATGGGCTTGAATCACCCCGAAACAACCTCCCCATCCCCGGTCCGTGGAAAAATCGTCTTCCACAAAACCGGTCCCTAGAGCCCCAAAGGTTGGGGACTGCTGCCCTGAGCTTTGCAAGGACTTACAGATGCGATTAAATTATGGAAAGCGCTAGCAGAACTCTGAGCCTGACCCGGCAGGTCCTTAGGAGACATTGGCTCTCTCTCACCACTGGTCTCCGTGTCTGCTTTCAGCATTGCTTCCTGCTAACCTGCACCCCAGATGCCCTCAGTCTCCCTGAACCCTGCCCGCACGTCCAAGCAGATGCCACGCCCTGCTCTCTCGACTGCTCCAGTTTCCCACACGGCCCCTCTCTGCCCACTGCGCTGCTGTGACAAGGGACCCGTCCAAGTGCTCCAGATTAGAGACGATGGAATCCGACCTGCCGAGTGCAGGAGGGTGGTCAGAGAGTCTAACAGACAAGGAGACACTGAGGCAGTTTCCAAAAATAAACAGGGGTTTACCAAATCGAGAAGAAAAAAATGGAGGCACCCAGGCAGGCCATTTCAGGAAGAGGGGAAGAATGTGCAGTGAGCTCTGTACAGTTCAGCATGTTTGGAGACTGGTTCGTTTGTTAGTTTTACCCCAGTTTTTTCTGCATTATATAAATTTTAAATTAGTAGAGTCTGGAGCAAACAGTTGATTGTGATAAGAATACACTAAATTATCCAAACATTTTTTGCCCCGAACCTATTGCTCACATTAATAACATATATCTATATCAGTATAAGACATACATAATTTCAATTCGACAAATAATGACTGGGTCCCTATAATGTGTTAGTCCCTGCATTTACTGGGGCTTCCCTGGTGGCTCAGATAGTAAAGAAGCTGCCTGCAACATGAAAGACTTGGGTTCGGTCCCTGGGTTGGAAAGAGCCCCTTGGAGAACGGAACGGCTACCTACTCCAGTTTTCTGGCCTGGAGAATTCCATGGACAGAAGAGCCTGGCAGGCTACAGTCCATGGGGTCACAAAGAGTCAGACATGACTTAGCCACGTTCACTTTCACTGCACTGACTGGGCATGCAGTGGCCCTAGTGGTAAAGAACCCACCTCCCAGTGCAGGAAACGTAACAGACACAGGTTCAATTCCTGGGTCAGAAGATCCTCTGGAAGAGGGCATAGCAACCCACTCCAGTATTCTTGCCTAGGAAAGGTTATGGACCGAGAAGCCTGATAGGCTATAGTCCATGGGGTCACAAAGAGTCAGACACGACTGAAGTGACTTGGCATGCATATACATGGCAATTATGCCACAACTTGCTATATTTACGTTCACAGTTAAAAAAAATAGAAAACCTGTGATTCACTGAGTTAAGTAGCTTGTCTAAGCTCATCAACCAGTTAGGGGCCAAAGATAATCTTCTGTTTACTGACTTCAAATTTAGTGCTATTTCTATGATAGCTTCCTATTTCTTTGCAGTTACCAATATGGTGCATATTTGCGAGCTCTTTGGCTAAGATGTGCAAACAACTTATTCAGAGAGGATTTTTTTTTCTTGAAAAACGTCAGTCTGTCCTTAAGAGATTCATTATCTTGGCATCATTAAGCCGTATGCTTTATCTAACAATGAATCTAGACAGAGGGTCTGAAGTGGAGCTTTACATGGAATGAGTTATTTAAATAATGAAGATGGATGTGAACATATAAGCAGCACCCCACCGCCTGAAGGTAAGACCTAGCAACCCCAAGACTAGTGAACAAAAGCCCATCAAGACGGACTGCTGGCACACAGCTCATGATTTTCTGTGTAGGATATTATCAAGTCATTTCAAAATCTCATCCAGTAAAATAAGATGCCAAATTGGAAGCAAGAAACAGAGGAATAGCAATGAGAAGGGGCGAGGCAAGTAACAAGTGAAAAAGCATGCAATCTATGAGCATTTCAGATCACAGTGTATGCATGTTGCTGCTGTTGTTCAGTCATTAAGTCATATCCGATTCTTTGCAACCACTGACTCCAACATAGCAGGCTTCCGTGTCCTTCACTATCTATATGCACTATCTATCTGCAGTATACTACATGCACAGGCATGGTGCTGTGCTAAGTTGCTTCAGTGCCCGACTCTCTGCGACCCTATGGACTGTAGCCCACCAGGCTCCTCTGTCCATGGGGATTCTCCAGGCAAGCATACTGGAGTGGGTTGCCATGCCCTCCTCCAGGGGATCTTCCCGACCCAGGGACTGAACCTGTGTCTCTTATGTCTCCTGCATTAGCAGGTGAGTTCTTTACTACTAGCGCCACCTGGGGAGCCAATGCATCGGTCACTGAAAAAAAGTGAAAGTAAAGTAAGTGCACGTCGCTCAGTCGTGTCTGACTCTTTGCAACCCCATGACATGAAATTACAGCTGCTAAGTCGCTTCAGCCGTGTCCGACTCGGTGCGACCCCATAGACAGCAGCCCACCAGGTTCCCCCATCCCTGGGATTCTCCAGGCAAGAACACTGGAGTGGGTTGCCATTTCCTTCTCCAATGCATGAAAGTGAAAAGGGAAAGTGAAGTTGCTCAGTCGTGTCCGACTCTTCGCGATCCCATGGACTACAGCCTACCAGGCTCCTCCATCCGTGGGATTTTCCAGGCAAGAGTACCAGAGCAGGGTGCCAGCACATGATATTAATTACAAAGGCTTTATTCCTCAAGGGAAGGGCTAACTAATACAACATTTCCTTCATGTGTAAAGGTAAGGAAGGACATATTTAAATACTTGAAATAATGAGCGATTTTAAATAAAAATTGATTGTATTTTTAAAGTATTCATATGAGTTACCTTCCTTGATGTGTAAAATTTAGATACAAATTACTTTTGCTACCGTCAGATAGATAAGAAATGTGACTGCCTTGTGTTCATTACTTTTTAAAATTTAGGTGTGGCGTGTTCATATGAATTCAAATAACTATGAGGCAAGATTGACTAAACAAGCCTGAAAAACTTATTAGAGACCAGAATACCAAGTTGAAATTTTCAAATTAAGATTCATTTGAAACTAAATATTCTTACATGTTGAAATGATTAATACTTATTTTTAAAAAAGCCTAGTTTTAAATCTTTATCTTTCCATTTCCTTGTTCATCATTAAATAATAGTATTTTGCAGAACAGGGACAATCATACCATTTCAAATGTATCACGAGAGGGTTCCAGCTGATTTCTGGACCCTCTTAAGCTAGACCCAACATCTGGTTGCTGTGCGCCATCTAGTGGCTGTATGAATCAGTGGTGCCTGGGTGTTACTTCCTTGTACTGCATTTTATTTAGAGAAAACACGATGGCACACATTTTTGGAAAATAAAGAGAATTATAAATGGTAATATCAAATTTGTAAAACCATTATCTTCTAAAATTTATATTTAGATCATTTTGACAAGCAATAAAATTCTTAAAATCAGAGAAATTCATTGTATATAATGGTTACATATCATACAGATTTAAACAACCTTTAATTCCACCACAGTGCAATTCATTTAAATACACTGTACACGGCTTCACGCAGAGGAGACATACAATTCAGACTAGTGAATAGGAATAATTATTATACTTGCTGATGGTAGGGTAAATGTGATGGTTGAAATATATTTTTTCCTTCTATTGAATATGCCTTAAACAATTTGCCACAGGGAAGTGTTACAGGCATTTAAAAATATTTGGCCAAACTTCTATGTTATTATCTAAAATGCACATTCATTAGACTAAGTTATTTTTCAGTTTAAGAAGATACTCCAGCATTTCTTGTTTTATTCTAAATTCTTTATGACTGTAAAAAAATGAACCTCTTTCACACTCCTATAGATCTGTTTAATTTACTTTATATCTATGTCCTAAACAGATGACTGATCATTTACTAAGAAAGCACCAAAGATCAAGTTAAGGGCAGAATTAATGTGACTTTCTCAAAGGAAGTGTCTTGTTGCCCCATGCTCACCTCCCATTGCGTGAGTAGTTCTCATAAGTCATCGGTTACAATCCCGTGCTTCACATTCATTATTACTGGTCACACACAAATAACTTACTCAATATGCCTGAAGCAAAGGTAAGGCTAAGAAGATATTTATTAAAAGCAAAGCAAGCCAACCTGAATCCCTACAGACCTAGTGTGCGTTTCATTTTGAGCACAAAGTTATGAAATCTTGCACGTAATTATAAATCAGAAACCAGTATGGGCTCACTTTGAACTGGTGGCAGCAAATCTACCAAGTTTCATTCTTTCTTTCTAAAAGTACTATTATTTGACTGGTGGTTTGGGAGCTTCTGCCTTGCCCAGAATAAGTATTTTTCTGCTAAGTTGGATGGATGAATGTGTCGTATCTGGGTTTGGAGCAGAAATTTCACAAGGACTTTTGGGTGGAGCTTTGAGATCAAGAAACATGGATCAGAGGTAGGACAAGTAGGTAGATTCTTAGCTGTAAGTTTATGAATTGAGACCCACTTGGATGGAAGTCTCCAGGACCACATCTGAGTCCTTTTTCCTGAACCTGTTCTATTCAGTACTTGAAAAAAATGGAGAAGCTGAAGAAGAAACCTGAAGTAATAAAAGCAAAGTGGGCAGGAAGGGGTTCCAAAGTCTTTTCGCTTTATTAGAATAATGAGCTCACATCAATCAGATGATATAGTATATACAGTAGAAGTATTTCTAAGGTTTGAAAGGCTATGTGCAGCTCCCATAGCAATAACTGTCCCGTATCTCCCACAAGAGATTATCCAGCCTGGAGCAAACACCTCAGTGAGGGAAAACCCACCCCTCTCAAGGCAGCCATCATTTGACAGGTTCAACGACAAATACACACTGCATGCTTTGGTTTAAAAGAAATGTCACTGTGACAAGGGAGGGAAAGATCTAGTTCAGCAGTTTTTGACATAGATGACCTAACAGAGAAAGACAACTGCTAAAAGACTTAACTCTATCTTCGAATCTATTAAGAGATGTCCATTAACAAGAGCTCTATGTCAACTAGGGAGGTGAAAACTTTAGAAGATACAGTGATATGTCAGTGTATACTTCGAAAAAAGTGGCTAAGAGATTGAGGGTGTCTGATTTGGAGAAATGAAGATGCCCACGGTTCACGGCAGCGTCGAGAGGCGCTCCAGTGCCCGGAAGTGAAAATTGCAGTGTGATGTCCGGAGGTGTAAAGTAGCCAAACAAAGCCCCAGGAGACAATTCAGGGCTGTCAGAGACAAGGACTCTGCCCTCAGAAACAGCATCCAGCTTGTCTTGCAGAAGCAAAAGTTCTCTGTTACTCGACGAATTTAAGGAGAGGTAGGAAATATACTCCACCAGGAGCCACTCTCGTTATTACCAAGGAGACAATGATACCAGGTGTTGTTCGGATCATATGAAAGAAAAGATCTGTTACGTGTGCAGTAAACTGCATAGTAGGGACTGGGTCTCTGTGAAAGATGACACCCAAGGGATTCCTCTAATGTGGGAATGAACTAAACTCCATGACACTGAAGGTCCATTTGGACCCTAGGAGTCAATGATTTCATCTTATTAATAAGCCACGCTGATTAATTCTGCTTCAGCATTAGAGGTTTATATTGCTTTGAACTGCAATGCATACATCACAATTCCCCCACTTTTCACAATATAAATTAAAACCTTCAAGATTCAATCATATGATGCTATAACATTAAAATCCTTTCATAGTATCTCATTAAATCATTTCTTCTCTTTGACTGTTCACCACTTGGATAATTGAAATAGAGGATGTCTGGTGAAAATGAGGCTAACAGTTATTTCAGAAAGTTCAAGGAAAATAGGACTAACTCAACATATATGAGGATTCACTGATGAAAGGTCATTCTTTTTTTTTTTTTTCTTATAACTGAAATGCTCCCATAAAAAGTCAGTGATAACAACCTGATCATACTTACTCCTGTGATTTGTGTTCACTATATACTGATGAAATATGCTTATTCAACTTCTATGTCTCTATACTCATTCTTGACCATCATAGGAAAATTGAATACACACTACCATATATAAAATAGATAACCAACAAGGACCTACTGTATAGCAAGAGAATTTTACTCAATATTTTATAATAATCTATAAGGGAAAATAATCTAGAAAAAATAGATATGTGTATATATAAGTGAATCATTTTACTGTATATCTGAAACTAACACAACATCGTAAATCAACTGTACTCCAATAAAAAACTAACTTAAATATTAAATGGCTTAATTTTTCAGATCCAAAAACAAGAAAGAAAATTGATTGAAAAATAGTGCCTGATAACTTCCCTGGTGGTTCAGGGGTTGAGACTGTGCTTTCACTGCAGGGGGCATGGGTTTGATACCTGGTCAGGGAACTAAGTTGGAGAAGGTGATGGCACCTCACTTCAGTACTCTTGCCTGGAAAATCCCATGGACGGAGAAGCCTGGTAGGAGGCAGTCCATGGGGTCTCGAAGAGTCAGACAGGACTGAGCGACTTCACTTTCACTTTTCACTTTCATGCACTGGAGAAGGAAATGGCACCCCACTCCAGTGTTCTTGTCTGGAGAATCCCAGGGATGGGGGAGCATGGTCTATGCCATCTATGGGGTCGCACAGAGTCGGACACAACTAAAGCGACTTAGCAGCAGCAGCAGGGAACTAAGTATCTCACATACCGTGTAGTGTGGCCAACAAAACAGAACAACAACAAAATGAGTGTCTAAGAAATAGATGAAAACTTCTGGGAGAGCTCACGATCAGTGAAGAGGGGAGGATCTGAAACTAAGAAGCAAAGGAAGAAGGGCTGGGAACAGGGAAGAAAAATGGGATGAGGCAGTTTGCACACTGCTGAATTACCTTAGAAACAGCAAAAGCATTAGCATGGTAGATGAGCAAAACTAAACTGCAGACTCTAGAAAGCTTTTCTGAATTCAAGCAGCATCTTGTGCTATAATGTCATCACACACGCAAAGAGGCCCGACCTCAATGATCAAAATCATGAAAGTCTCTGTAAAGAAACCTTCAAACAATCTGCTATAATAACATGACTCAATATATGGCAAAGAATGCCAATTTAAATAAATTTGCTACCTCAGCTGGGAAACAGTTCACACTGTGTGGTTACCTTAATGTATCTGAGATGGGAGCACTATTTAAACAGCCTCACGGGGTCTGTTACACATGAAACTCCCAGAGGTGGATGCTGGAGGCAGATTCCTGTCCAGGAGAGTTACTGGACTGGGCTGTCTTCATCTCTAGTATGTTGCTACCAGGAATGCCTATGAATGAATTTCCCTCTTCTCTGAGGTTCACACATCGCAGTCACCAATCACTTTTCCTTGAAGAGGTTCTGTAATTGGGGCGGAATTTGGTCTTTGGTCTCTTCCCAGAGCCTCCTATCAGTGGTACCCAACGGGATCCAGAAAGCAAGGCAGGCAGGGGATGCCAAGTGAGAGACATACATGGTAGAGGATGGATGGGGTGAGTAGAGAGCTAAGTGAAGAACCACGGGCTTCTTTCCTGGGAGGGTGAATCGCTGGGAGGGTAGATGTGTTGGGTGAATGGATAGTGACAAAGCAGCGAGTCACTTGTGATCTCAATTTCCTTCTTTGCAAACTATGAATATAAAAAATCCTCTCCATATTAAAAACAAAACAAAACAAAACAAAATAAAACCCAGTGAGACTCAATTGGAATCATGGGGAAATAAAGTTTTCAGCTCCTTGCAGTGTTATGTATATGTCAATCTTATTTCATGTTTTTGTTGTTGTTGCTGTTTATCGGTTTGGTTATTTGGGGGATGAGATCAAGGGGAGAAAAACACGATCTAAGTGGTGGTGAAAATGCTAACTTTAAGAGAAGAAAATGATTTTTACTCTGCTTGTTTTGTATGTTACGTGGACATTTTAAAACAAGCATTAAGTGGCAACTCTGACTATGAAAAAGTCTAGACCACTGGGTTCACACTAATATAAATCCTTAAGACACAGAAGAAATACTTCTTTGTTTCTAAATTTCACTAAGACTTAGGCCTTTTTCGACTAAGAGAGGGAATGCACTCTGCTCAGACACGATGGGTGAGCACAGAACACTCCAGCACACCCAGGGGTCCGAAGTCAAGCAGCCGGCCCTGTCTGGACTCTCAGTGACCCTCAGGTGAGAAGCCCTGCAGACCTGTTACCTGTATGTGTCCTTCGATGAGCCTTCAGGTGAGAACTTTTTGTATACACTTTGTTGCAGCCCTCGAAATCGCATCTGTGGATACGCCGTTTTCTCGAGTCTGGGGATTCAGACCTTCTCTGGCGTCGTGTGCTCTCGATACTAAATGGTGAGATTGAACTGGAAAAAGAGAAAGGAGATTTAAACGGTGAGCAAACACAGCACTCTGTTTGGTTCCAGTGCCCTGAGACCCGAGGCTCGCAGCCTGCAGCTTCACAGAGACTCGAGGCCCCGGGTTCACGATGCTGCTGTCACTTTCTGGGACACGTTTCATTTCTTAATCTCGAAGGCGGGCAGCTTGACCTATTTTTGATGAAACACTCCTCGGGAGAGGAAGACATGCTTAAAATAACAACAGAATGAAAAAAAAACAAAAAAGTAATGAAAGCAGTGGTGAATGAGTAGATCTCCATCATCAAAAGAAATTATCCGGTGGTGGTAAAATTATCGCCTAAAGTTCTGAACTTGGGAAGACACTTACAGAGAATATTTTAGGAAGACCTGCTACAGACAAGTGACAAAATGAATGCATTTAATAAGTAACATGAGGGTCTGAATTGCATGTGACAACACATAAAATCATGTAAAATCACAATGTACGTTTCAAAACAAGTGAGGTTGGGCTGAAAGAAATGACATCAGTACATCAATAACATGACTCATGACAAGCTATTTTGGTTCTGCAAAATGTACCTGACATTTAACTCTTCCCGTTGGTGGTTTTTCACGGTGAAGAATCAAGTGCATTGTATTTAAAGATTAGCTGTACCACATCATGAAAAGGTTTTAACTATGAAATTTGGTCCTGACTTGTACATTGTTTAATCTTAATGCCACAGGAGAAAAACAGGATTAGTTTGTAATGTTAGGTAACTGATTAACATGTACTTCTTCCAACATTAATCTCTTTTGATTGAGATAGAAATGAAGAATATGACTCATTTCTTTTTTAGTTATTCATGAAGTCCTTTAAAGTTACAGTGAAATACAATAAAAAAGCAATCACTCATACTCCTACTATAAAAGATTTACCACTGTTAATACTTTGACATTATTTTCTTTCAGCTTTTCCAGGTTTCGATGTTTTTAAAATTACTTTTTATGACTAAATCAGTCCTCAAAAAAACTGAACACTACAGATAAAGATAACTTTCCCCCTCTTTCTTCCATCATTGTCCTGATCCCTTGTCCTCCCAGGGAAAATCTCTATCATCAGTTTTCTACAAATCCTTTTTCTTTTAAATTATGCTTACTGGTATCTGCATTCATGGAAACTCATTATATTGCGTTTTTTAAGAGACATATAGATAAAAGGCTGTTCACATCATTCTGCAAATTGTTGCACACTTGACTGTTCACTTGACACTGAGGATCTGAGGTCTGTTTATGCTGATACAGACACGTGGTTTGTTCATTTAAAGTGCTACATGCTATAGCGCACACGGATCCTAAGGTGAATCTTTTCCTATTTCAATGTCTCTAACTCAGGATGCCTCTGACATTTGATGGCTGGTGATCATTGTTTAATTGATTTATCTTGTCTTTCTCAGCGGTGTATTTTACAATAGATGGTGTTTTAATCTACCTAGATCAGGAGTTGGTAAACTGTTTCTATAAAGGGCTAGATAGTGAATATTTTGACCGAGAGTCAGGCAGTCTATATTGTGACAAATCAACCCTGCAACTGTAGCATGAAAGCAGCTATAGATAAATAAGAGTATAAATAAAACAAATGAGTGTGTCTATGTTCTAATAAAACTTTATTTACAAAACAAATAGTGGGCAGTAGTTGATCCATGGGCTATACAATTATACTTGTACAAGTATACAAGTTAATTATACAAGTTAATACTTGACTCAGATGAAATACGGCAGGAGTCCAATGAACATTCATTCCAGAGTTTAAAAATCCATTTCCTAAGTGATGGCCATATAGATTTATTTCTAATATTTTACTGCAATGTTGCTCCAGTAAACTTTAAAAGTGTCTCCTTCCATATGGTGGTGGTGGCTTAGTTGCTACGTCGTGTCCAATTCTTGCAACATTTTGGACTGTAGCCCGCCAGGCTCCTCTGTCCATGGGATTTCCCCTGGCAAGAACAGTGGAGTGGGTTGCCTTTCCCTTTACCAGGGGATCTTCCCCACCCAGGGACTGAATTCAGGACTCCTGCATTGCAGGCAGATTCTTTACTGACTGAGCCACCCAAGTTTTCAAAGCATCTTTTCACTTGTACAAGTAACAGATTCAGTAGCCAATGCTTTATATTATTAGCTAAGATATCTGCCTGTATCTTAAACAGTTTTATGCGAGATTTCTTTGAAGTTGAAGGAAAGAACATACGGGATGGCTAAGCCACTTTTTCAGCCTTCTTATCACTCAATGCAGCTTTGTGGTTTTCCACATCATTGACTCAGTTGTTGGGACTGGAGCTTGGTTGTAAAGAGTCAAAACGGTGTGACTGGTCTGTCCCACGAGAGAAGGGCTTTAGTCACTCCCAGTGAGGTATGTTCTGGCATAGGGTGTGATTCTCGTGAACAAATTGACTCTATATGTGATAATAAGGCAACAGTAATTCACTTCTTCACTATCTAGTCAAAAAACAAATACGGATCTTGTCACTGGGGGCCTCACAAATAGAAACTTTTGTGTTGTGGTGTTTTACACCTTTCAAATTGAGAATATGACATGGTATTTATGTTCCTCAAGTTATAACATAAAGCCTATAGTAAGAACATTTTGTTTTGTAAAATGCTTTTTATGCACTGCTATACAGAAGTCTAAATGTAACTAAGCATAATCACACACATATTGCTTGGCCTGTTGATTTTAGCTATTTATTCTGTATTTAGCTATGTATGTGTTCATATATGCAGAGAAAAGTAAAAAAATAAACCTAAAATCAATACCCAGTAACCACTAAGCAAGTCTATAAGGGACCAAGGAGGTAACACTGCTATACAGTCAGCCACTGGACTATATGGCGGGCAGGGAAGAAAAGCAGGGCTACAGAATGGCGGGAAACCACTTCACTCAGATTTTTGAATGTACATCAGAACTGAAGACATGTTAGGTGGATGGCCTTAATGCTCTACAAAATTTCATACTGCGGTTTTCCTCATTTTAAAGTGAAATGTTTTAGGACATTATAAAGAACAACTACCTAAAGATATCTGCATGATGATGATAAAAATAATTTTAAAGAGGTATGTGCATTGAATAAACGGACCCAACCAAGCTAATCTTGAAATGACATTCAGTGGGTAAAACTTCCCCTGGTTCTCCTTTTCAAATGGCAGAGATACCCTCAGATGTCACAGAACCTTACACTAGCCTGTACCTTTCAAACAAGAACTACTTAATTGATCTCTTTGTGGAAAGGCAGGTAAATGCGGCTGAAGTAAAAGAGAATCAGAAATGCAGACGAGCTTAAAGAACACAGAAAGAGGTGAGGAAAACCCAAGTTCACGGAGGACTGCTGCTGTACTGGGCCCACGGCACGACCCTGGAGTTGGGGGACACAGTAGGTGGAAGATAACTGGACTGGGTGTTTGGCTATGCCAAGAACACAGCAGGAAATCTAATGGTTAAGATGCTGGTACCAAGTACTTTTGTGTCTCTGGAGCCAAGAACACTGTGGGCATTCAAGAAATGTTTGCTAAATAGAATGACTGAATAGCTGGATGGATGAATCGATTAATGTATCAAGCCAGGTATTCTTAATTCAATATAATCAATTAACCAATTAAAGGTTAGTTAATCCTTACTAGGATCCTTTGACTTCAAGTCTTCTGACAGTGCTTACTCAATTCCTTACTCTTACTTTCATTTCCCTGTTTCAAATTGTATTGTTTTCATAATACATGTTTTTTATTGAGGTATAGTTGATTTAAATGTTTCAGGTGCATGGCAAGGTGATACAGTTATACATATATTGTTTTTCAGATTCTTTTCCATTATAGGTTATTACAAAATATTGACTATATTTCCCTGTGCTATCAAGTAAAACTTTGTTGCTTGTTGCATATCTATTTTTTTTTGTTTCATATTTTAAATGCTATAATATACAAAGTGGTGACTGAATAGCAGGGATTCTGGGTAACCATTAAAATCATATGTTCCCATGGGTGTCTTGGTTCTTTGCTCTAACTTGAAGAGAATGGCATTCTAAAGCAATACTTACAATTAAAATTTTTAGTGAAATTAAAATATTCTGCCCTTTCTATGCTTTCTGAGCCAAGTGCCCTTTGTTTCCACAGCTTTTAAGGTATCCCCACATGCACGCATACTGACTTGTGTGCTGCAAAAGTTGGCCTCGTTCTTAAGAATGGAAATGTGCAAGAAACTACCGCCTATGCCAGCAGAGGATTCTTCCAATAATCCTTAGGAAACTAAGTCGGTATGATGAAGATGGTGGCGACCATTCAGCAACTGAACAGTTGCTCGCGTGTTCCCAGACATTGCACTAAACACAGCCACACAGTTCATAAATAGTAACTGAAGGCCCACTCCCTCCCCAGAAGGTTAGACCATTTAGAGAAGTGAGTGAATGCCCGAGGGGGCCTCCCAGGCACTGCATCGCAATAATTAGATGGAGAGAGAACAAATGAGTGAGTCCCGCCTTCAGTTACACAATAGTCCCACTTGGAATGGTAAGTTAAATTAGAATGAAACCCAGAGAGACTCGGAAAGTCACATCCAAGAACGCTCTATTTAAATAGAAGGCACCACACAGCTGCCACGAAAGGAACGAAGGTTAACTGTAATCAGCAGGTAATAAAGGCCATTTGTCACGTGTGACCTGAGAGCAGTGAGATGCCCTTCACTGAAATTGGAGTTTCCACAGGAGTTAGAAAGAAAGAGCCAGGACAATCTTTTAAGACTGGGACGAGGACACACACATCCTAAATTGTAAAACAAGAGCAGAAAACAGAGGGATGGAAGGTCCTTCAGCAAATTCACACACATCATCTCAACAGACCATCAAGGAGGATGATTGAGGGTAACAGTGGGAGCTGACACCGACAGGATGCCTGCCACGGGCCAGGCACTGCTCTAAATGCTTTAGGCTTCAAAGGAGCTCTTGGAGGTCAATATTATTAGTACCCTTCGTTTACAGATGAGGAAACTAAGGCAAAGGGAGGTTAAGATCAGGCCAAAACAGAGTGGGTGACCACGCCAGGATCTGAACCCAAGAGCTGGACACCAGAATCCACCTGAGCTATTATGTTCTACTCATTTGAGTATTTAGGATTATAAACCACATCTAATAAAAGAGGCATGCATGAACGCATGCTAAGGCACTTTAGTTGCGTCCAACTCTGTGTGATGCTATGGACTGGAGACCGCCAGGCTCCTCTGTCCATGGCTTCTCCAGGCAAGGATACTGGAATGGTGCCATTCCCTCCTCCAGGAATATCCTCCTGACCCAGAGACTGGAGCTGCATCTCTTAGGTCTCTAGCACTGGCTGGCACGTTCTTTACCACTAGCACCACCTGAGAAGCCCCATAAAAGATAAAAAGCAACAAAATAACTTCAATCATTTAAATTTCCCCTCTAATCCTATTATAGAAAACAATAGTACATAAAATTTTGCATTCTTAAATGAAATCGCCAGTCTAGGTTCGCGATGCATGATACTGGATGCTTGGGGCTGGTGCACTGGGCCGACCCAGAGGGATGGTACGGGGAGGGAGGTGGGAGGGGGGTTCAGGATGGGGAACATGTGTATACCTGTGGTGGATTCATGTTGATGTATGGCAAAATCAATACAATATTGTAAAGTAATTAACCTCCAATTAAAATAAATAAGTTTACATTTTTTAAAAAAATGTATTCTTTTTAATGGCTGAGTAATACCCCATTGTGTATATGTACCACAGCTTTCTTATCCATTCGTCTGCTGATAGACATCTAGGTTGCTTCCATGTCCTGGCTATTATAAACAGAGCTGTGATGAACACTGGGGTACACGTGTCTCTTTCAATTCTGGTTTCCTTGGTGTGTATGCCCAGCAGTGGATTGCTGGGTCATAAGGCAGTTCTATTTCCAGTTTTTTAAGGAATCTCCACAGTCTTCTCCATAGTGGCTGTACTAGTTTGCATTCCCAACAGTGTAAGAGGGTTCTCTTTTCTCTATACCCTCCTCTGGCAGATTTATGTCAATGTATGTCAAAACCAAAACAGTATTATAAAGTAAAAAATAATAATAATAAATAAAATTTTTAAAAAAGAAAAAGCTTAGGCAGTGGAATGCAACCTAAGGTCAAAGAGTCCTAGATTTGAATTCTGGCTTCAAAACTATCTTACAATGACATTTGACCAAAAAAAAAAAAAAAAAAAGAAAGTA
>SJYC01144694.1:0-25907 GCA_006408675.1 Madoqua kirkii | reverse complement strand
CCACAGTTTATTGTGATCCACACAGTCAAAGGCTTTGGCATAGTCAATAAAGCAGAAATAGTGTTTTTCTGGAACTCTCTTGCTTTTTCCATGATCCAGCAGATGTTGGCAATTTGATGTCTGGTTCCTCTGCCTTTTCTAAAACCAGCTTGAACATCACTGGATAGAAATAAAGTCAATTTTTGTATATTGATATTATGACCAGCAATCATGCTGAACTCCTTTATTAGTTCTAATAGTTTTTTGAAGGGATTCATTTGGGTTTTCTATATACAAGATCATGTCAACTAAAAACAGAGATAATTTCACTCCTTCCTTTCATGTCAACTATACATAGAGCTAACTTTACTTCTTCCTTTCCTACCTGGATTCTCTTATTTCTTTTCCTTAATTGCCATGGCTAGAGTAATGAATGAAGGTGGTGAGTACACAAGTCCATTCTCTAGCCTGTATTTCCACCCTCCCCACATATTGGTTCATAAATACCACTTTTCTGATTCCATCTGTGTGACTGCTCAGTGGCTCATTCACGTTCGATTCTGCAACTCCAGGGACTGGTCTGCCAGGCTTCTCTGTCCATGGAATTTCCCAGGCAAGAATATAGACTGGGTTGCCATTTTCTCCTCCAGAAATCTTCCTGACCCTGGGATCAAACTTGCGTCTCTTGTGTTTCCTGCATTGGCAGGTGGATTCTTCACCAGAGCCACCTGGAAAGGCCCAGATTCCATACATATATGCTAATACGTGATATGTGTTTTTCTCTTTCTGACTTACTTCACTCTGTATAACAGGCTCCAGGTTCAGTCACCTCACCAGAACTGACAGAAAGTCATTCTTTTTCATGGCTGAAGAGTATTTTATTGAATATATGTATCACATCTTCTTTATCCATTCATCTGTCAATGGGACATCTAGGCTGCTTCCGCGGCTACTCTAAATAGTGCTGCAATAAATATTAAGGAACGTGTGTCTTTTAGAACTGTGGTTTTCTCTGGGCATAGGCCCGGTAGTGGGGGTTTCTGGGTCATATGATAAATACTTTAGGGAAGGAAGGATCAAGAATGACAGGATATAATTATGGCTGATTTGCACAGCTGTAGAGCAGAAACCAACACAACACTGAAAGCAATTTTCCTCCAATTAAAAAAAAAGTGAGTATAAACATCCTTGTCTTGTTCCTCATCTTAGAGAAACTATTCAGTTTGCCCATTAAAGATGTTAGATATGGGTTTTTCATAGTTCTTTATCAGGCTGAAGAAATCCCTTTCTATTTCTAGTCTGCTGAGTGTTTTTATCATGAAAAAAAAATGTTGAATGCCTTTTATGATCTGTTGAGATAATCATGTGGTCTTGTGTTTAAGTCTACTAATCTATTTCCAATTAAAAAAAAAGTGAGTATAAACATCCTTGTCTTGTTCCTCATCTTAGAGAAACTATTCAGTTTGCCCATTAAAGATGTTAGATATGGGTTTTTCATAGTTCTTTATCAGGCTGAAGAAATCCCTTTCTATTTCTAGTCTGCTGAGTGTTTTTATCATGAAAAAAAAATGTTGAATGCCTTTTATGATCTGTTGAGATAATCATGTGGTCTTGTGTTTAAGTCTACTAATCTATTATACTGACTGATTTTGATATGTCAAACCAGCCTCTTTTCTGTGTTACATCCCACATAGTCATGGTATATGCTCTTTTGTATCATGTTGCTAGATTCAGTGTGTTTGTTTATGTTAAGGGTTTTTGAGTCTGTATGAAGGATCTTGTGTATTTTCTACCATTTGTATTTGGTTTTAGTACAAGGGGAATGATATTCTTATATAAGATACAGAAGTGTTTTGGGTTCCTTCTTTACCTCGGGTTCCACAAAACCATGTTTACACCAAAGCCATTCCTTACTACATTCCTATTTGCTGATACTGACACTTTCTTTCCAACCTCAGTTTTGCTCTTAGTCTGCTTCTATGGAGCTGATGTTTCTGACATTTCTATGCTATTGGCCTTGAACGGCTCACCTAGAGCTTCATAAGTCACTAAATTCTCAGAGCCACACTGTCCACCAAATGCACGGCTGTGGCCCACCTTTCTTCACCTAAGAAGGAGGGTTAGGTTAAAACTTTGTACGCTTTCACGCATCAGGTAAATACCACTTAACATTTCTAACTTCATTCTTCTTCATTACTGGTAAAAACCTGTCCACAGTTCTGAGTGATAGCCTTTCAGTGTATACTATGCCGTTTATGGGAAACTTACTGCTGCTAAGTCACGTCAGTCATGTCTGACTCTGTGCAACCCCATAGACAGCAGCCCACCAGGCTCCCCCGTCCCTGAGATTCTCCAGGCAAGAACACTGGAGTGGGTTGCCATTTCCTTCTCCAATGCATGAAAGTGAAAAGAAAAAGTGAAGTCGCTCAGTCGTGTCCGACCTCAGCGACCCCATGGACTGAAGCCTACCAGGCTCCTCCGTCCATGGGATTTTCCATTGCCTTCTCCAAGTAAACTTACTGTATACTATCAAATACTGCAGGTGGCATAGTAAGGGCTTTTATATCAACATACATAAACTTAGAAATCACAAAAATTACAGAAAGATTGGCAGGGTCGATGTTCATGGCAGTCTAACAGCTGAGAAATAGCTGAGAAAATAGACGCTTAGAATGGCTAAGTGCCTGAGAAAAGAGAGACTTAAGACCTCCAGTCCACACTTCCTCTTACATCACATCATTCCTAAAATAAGATGAAAAATCTATAAAATATCAAGATAACAATGCTAAGTCTCTTGTACCACATTTATTGATGATTAAATATAATTTGCAGTGGAAACAGTGTCAGACTTTATTTTTTTGGGCTCCACAATCACTGCAGATGGTGACTGCAGCCAAGAAATTAAAAGCTGCTTACTCCTTGGAAGGAAAGTTATGACCAACCTAGATAGCATATTCAAAAGCAGAGATATTACTTTGTCAAAAAAGGTCCATCTAGTCAAGGCTATGATTTTTCCAGTGGTCATGTGTGGATGTGAGAGTTGGACTGTGAAGAAAACTGAGTGCCAAAGAATTGATGCTTTTGAACTGTGGTGTTGGAGAAGACTCTTGAGAGTCCCTTGGACTGCAAGGAGATCCAACCAGTCCATCCATTCTAAAGGAGATCAGTCCAGGGTGTTCTTTAGAAGGAATGATGCTAAAGCTGAAACTCCAGTTTCATGGCCACCTCATGAGAAGAGCTGACTCACTGGAAAAGACCCTGATGCTGGGAGGGATTGGAGGCAGGAGAAGGGGATAACAGAGGATGAGATGGTTGGATGGCATCACCAACTCAATGGACATGGGTTTGGGTGAACTCCGGGAGTTGGTGACAGACAGGGAGGCCTGGCGTGCTGCGATTCATGGGGTTGCAAAGAGTCAGACACGACTGAGTGACTGAATGGAACGGAACTAAATATAATTTGCACTGTTGGCATTTTTTTTTTAATTTGGCTTTTTCCTGCTGAGAAAATCTGTATGAAAAGGTTTAAATACATGGCAGTCAGATATATAGGTATTTTTTAACTTAACACTACTTATTCAATCAAATAAAACAATAAATATTTTCTGTGGGTTCACCATAGAAACACAAATGAGCATATACAAAAGTCTCCTCAAAGAGTTTACAGTATGGTGAAGTATAGGATTTGGACAAAAGACTCACATACACCAATTACATGACATGTGGAAGCCTAAACTTAACTCTCGAAAGATGTCCGTAAATTTCTGGGGGGTTTATACTCTCAGGGTCCTGACGTAAAAATCTGCACCGTCTTCAGTCTTCACACCAAGAACCAGCACACACACTCATCTGAGCTCAGGAGCTCTTCTACCATAGACGTGGAGGCACTCGGAGCTCTGGGTCTCTCCGCCTAGTGTTCCTGTCTTTATAAAACGCCTTTGCCTACTTCTGCGCTGGTCACTGGTCCCCTGCAGCCTCAGGCAACTGTTCATCTTGCTGGCCTTCACTCCTTGCTTCACCTCTTCTCCAGTTTCTTCCCCACCCCCGAGTGTGCGTGCTGTTGCTTCAGTCGTGTCTGACTCTTTGCAACCCCACGGGCTGTAGCCCTCCAGGCTCCTCTGTCCGCAGGATTCTCCAGACAAGAACACTGTAGTGGGTTGTCATGTTGTTCTCTGCAGGAGTTCCCGATATAGGGATCAACCCCGGGGCTCTTACATCTCCTGCCCTGGCAGGCAGGTTCTTTACCAGGCATGCTCTCTCCTTCGCCTCTTCTCTGGGTTCTTCTCCCACCCCTATCTCATCTTTATTCAAGAGAAAAACCACAAACCCCTCCGCTTAGCACACGCAGGGCAGATTTCCCCTAGTAAAAACCCTGGGGCTAAGGTTACATCGAGTCCTTGGCCGGGAAGTGGGAGTGGGGTTCAGCTGTCACGCTCCCTTCAAGCATTCCTAAAGGCATATTTTCCACACCAAGGGGGATTCTTCTGGAGGAGCCTGGTGCCAGCTGTTAGGATAATAAGAATTTCTCCAATTTATTATGTATGAGAATCATAATTATAAAAGTCATAAAAAATGTTATGCGATAAAGAGAGAAATAATAAAGTGTTATCGGCATAAAGGGAGAGAGGGTCTAATTCTGTCTGGAAAGATCACAGCAAGCTTAATGTAGGACAGCAACAAGTGGGTCTTAAAAGAACATGTGAGAGGCGAAGAGAAAATAGGAGACGCAAACAGGGTGAGCTGGGCCAGAAACCATGGACTTTGAGTGTTCCCTTATAGTGAATCGTTATTTTGTATGTCCTGGAAATGTCAGTTTTGTTTTTTTTCCCCTTTTAGTTTTGGGAGGAAAATCATGGCTTATAAAAATAGGATTCATTGGTGAGGAGGTGATGAAAGTCACAGCTTTTATCAGTTGGAGAGCTATTTATGGTCATCATCTAAGCAGTGGATTCTAAGCTGAACCAAAATAGTGTCTTTAAATCTGATTCAGAGGGGCCCAGTTCCAAGGCATTTCAGATGCAGGTCTGTCAGTTCTGGTAACTGACTGGAGGCTGGCAGATGAGGAAGAGGGAGGAACAACCCCAGCAGCTTCCTCTAAGTGATTAGGATAATATTATAATAATGTCCTTAAACATCCTGGAGTTCCCAGGAGAGAAGACACTAATGATTATAATTCATCTATGTATAAACAATAGATTTATGTCTAAAACACATCAGAGGGTATTCTCTGGCAGTCCAGTAGCTAGGGCTTCACACTTTCATTGCTGAGGGCTCAGGTTCCATCCCTGGCAGGGGAACTAAGATTCTACAAGTCAAGCAATCTGGCCAAAAACATAAACAAAAATTTATTTAAAAAAAGACAAAAAACGAAAAACAGCAGAGTAGTACTTTGATTTCCCAGACAAGCAATAATTTAAAAGGGCAGTATAAACCAGGTTCATAAAGAAGTTATTTTCAGGAATATCTTGAATGTATTTTATAGAAGGCTTATAAAATAAATATAGGTTAATGGTAATAGAATTTCAGTAAGTGCTGTCCAATTAGTAAATTCTAAAGGCCAGGTACTTCGTAGAGAAAATTAGACTGAAAAGGCACAGTTTTTGTTTTATTCAGTCAATTAACATTCATTACAGTCATTTACGGATATTATTAAGTTTATAGTTAGCAGTTTACATACTTGATGACCTAGGTGATTGCTTTTCTGATTGGTTTTAATTATAGAAGTTCATTTTTTAGGACCTCAAAGAGACTCACTTAAGTGGAAGGGAAGACAATGTAGGGATGAAAGAAAACACATTTTGAAACAGTAACTATTGCCTTAGGCAGCCTGCTGAGTGTTTTGCATATTAGAATGGCTTGAAATATTGGATGAACCAAAAGATGTGACTTCAGAACTACCAGAGTAAGAATCCTGCCAATGAAAATTAATTTTTAGCTGTGTCTTAGAAAAATGTATCAGCTTCCCCAAACTTTGGATTTTTTTCTAGGAAAAAAAAATCTACCTTGCAGAGTTTTTATAAGAGGAAATAGAGTTATGAAAATAAAACAACCTTGTATAAACAGGTATATAATCAGGAAATGTTTTAAATTACTGTTTTAATGTTTTAAATTACTCTTGTTTTGTACAGACCTCAATGTAACCCCCATTTTACAGATGAGGAATGTGGGGTTCAGTCAAGTTAAGTAACTTGCCCAAGAGCCAAAAATCATATTGGAGGGGGTTGACTCTTTTTAGTCATTGCTGTCCCAGTGCCTGGGAGAGGAGGTGCTCAACGAAACTTGCTAGCATTTATGGAAAGCACCCCCAGATTTATGTCCCTCGAATGCCAGAGGGCCTCTGTGCTCAGACTTCTGGCCACTCCTCTTCCAATTCCCTGGGTGAACCTCTTCACTCCCACACTTCATACAGGTACTGAATATACCATCTTCCTGCAAGTCACCACCTGTTCTTATCTTTACAGGCTCAGACATTTTCTTGACCTTTTACTGAAAGGACCAATCAGACATCTAATTTAACATGACGAAAGTTGAATATGAGATATCTCCCCCACCCCCAAACTCGCTCCTTCTCCAGTATTCTCTATCTCAGGAAATAATTCCTATTTTCCTGGTGGCTCAGAACAAAAACAAGAGTCTTTTATAATCATCCTGAATTTGAATACTTTCCACCATCTGCTCAGTCATGTGTTTCTCACCTGATTTCTGGACACAGCATCTAACTAGAATCTCTGCTTCCACACCTTTCCCCAGCCTGCATACTTCCCATTTATTTTATTATGGTAAATATATGTGGCATAAAATTGACCCTTTAAGTATTTTTATGTGTACAATTCAGTGGCATTAAGTACATTCACAGTGCTGTATAACCATCACTGTTATTCATTTCCAGAACTTTTTCAGCATCCTAACACAGAAACTCTGATCCCATTATACAACAGAGTAACAATAATATTAATATATTATATAATATAATATATAATTAGTTAATATAATAATAACTCATCCTTCTCATCCCTCAGCCCTGGCAACTTCTACTGTACTTTCTGTCTCTAGGAATTTGACTAAATTAGGTACCTCATGTAAGTGGACTCATACAGTATTTCGGCTTCCCTGGTGGCTCAGACAATACTCTGCCTGCAGTGGAGGAGACCCGGGTTCAATCCCTGGGTCAGGAAGAGCCCCTGGAGAAGGAAATGGCAATCCACTCCAGTATCTTTGCCTGTAAAATTCCATGGATGGAGGAGTTGAAGCTCTAATCGTTTGGCCACCTGATGCAACAGCTAAATCCTTGGAAAAGACCTTGATCCTGGGAAAGACTGAGGCCAAGAGGAGAAGGGGGCAAGAGAGGATGAGATGGTTCAATGGCATCACTGACTCAATGGACATCAGTTCAGTTCAGTCGCTCAGTCGTGTCTGACTCTTTGCGACCTCATGAATCGCGGCACGCCAGCCCTCTCTGTCCATCACCAACTCCCGGAATTCACTCAGACTCATGTCCATCGAGTAACTGATGCCATCGAGCCATCTCATCCTCGGTCGTCCCTTTCTTCTCCTGCCCCCAATCCCTTCCAGCATCAAAGTCTTTTCCAATGAGTCAACTCTTCGCATCAGGTGGCCAAAGTACTGGAATTTGAGCTTCAGCATCATTCCTTCCAAAGAAATCCAAGCGTTGATCTCCTTCAGAATGGACTGGTTGCATCTCCTTGCAGTCCAAGGGACTCTCAACAGTCTTCTCCAACACCACAGTTCAAAAGCATCAATACTTCGGTGCTCAGCCTTCTTCACAGTCCAACCCTCACATCTATACATGACCACAGGAAAAATCATAGCCTTGACTAGACGACCTTAGTTGGCAAAGTAATGTCTCTGCTTTTGAATATGGTATCTAGGTTGGTCATAACTGTTCTCCCAAGGAGTAAGCGTCTTTTAATTTCATGGCCACAGTCAACATCTGCAGTGATTTTAGAACCCAAAAAATAAAGTCTGACACTGTTTCTACTGTTTCTCCATCTATTTCCCATAGAGTGATAAGACCAGATGCGATGATTTTCATTTTCTGAATGTTGAGCTTTAAGCCAACTTTTTCACTCTCCTCTTTCACTTTCATCAAGAGGCTTTTTAGCTCCTCTTCACTTTCTACTATAAGGGTGGTGTCATCTGCATATCTGAGGTTATTGATACTTCTCCCGGCAATCTTGATTCCAGCTTGTGTTTCTTCCAGTCCAGTGTTTCTCATGATGTACTCAGCATAGAAGTTAAATAAGCAGGGTGACAGTATAGAGCCTTGATGTATTCCTTTTCCTATTTGGAACCAGTCTGTTGTTCCATGTCCAGTTCTAACTGTTGCTTCCTGACCTGCATACAGACTTCTCAAGAGGCAGGTTAGGTGGTCTGGTATTCCTATCTTTTTCAGAATTTTCCACGGTTTATTGTGATCCACACAGTCAAAGGCTTTGGCATAGTCAATAAAGCAAAAATAAATGTTTTTCTGGAACTCTCTTGCTTTTTCCATGATCCAGAGGATGTTGGCAATTTGATCTCTGGTTCCTCTGCCTTTTCTAAAACCAGCTTGAACATCAAGATGTTCACGGTTCACGTATTGCTGAAGCCTAGCTTGGAGAATTTTGAGCATTACTTTACTAGCGTGTGAGATGAGTGCAATTGTGTATTAGTTTGAGCATTCTTTGGCATTGCCTTTCTTTGGGATTGGAATGAACACTGACCTTTTCCAGTCCTGTGGCCACTGCTGAGTTTTCCAAATTTGCTGGCATATTGAGTGCAGCATTTTCACAGCATCATCTTTCAGGATTTGAAATAGCTCCACTGGAATTCCATCACTGTCACTAGCTTTGTTCGTCATGATGCTTTCTAAGGCCCACTTGACTTCACATTCCAAGATGTCTGGTTCTAGATGAGTGATCACACCATCATGATTATCCAGGTCATGAACATCCTTTTTGTACAGTTCTTCTGTGTATTCTTGCCAGCTCTTCTTAATATCTTCTGCTTCTGTTAGGTCCATACCATTTCTGTCCTTTATCAAGACCATTTTTACATGAAATGTTCTCTTGATATCTCTAATTTTCCTGAAGAGATCTTTAGTCTTTCCCATTCTGTTCTTTTCCTCTATTTCTTTGCATTGATCGCTGAAGAAGGTTTTCTTATCTCTTCTTGCTATTCTTTGGAACTCTGCATTCAGATGCTTATATTTTTCCTTTTCTCCTTTGCTTTTTGCTTGTCTTCTTTACACAGCTATTTGTAAGGCTTCCCCAGACAGCCATTTTGCTTTTTGCACTTCTTTTCCATGGGGATGGTCTTGATCCCTGTCTCCTTTACAATGTCACGAACCTCATTCCATAGTTCATCAGGTACTCTATCAGATCTAGGCCCTTAAATCTATTTCTCACTTTCACTGTATAATCATAAGGGATTTGATTTAGGTCATAACTGAATGGTCTAGCGGTTTTCCCTACTTTCTTCAATTTGAGTCTGAATTTGGTAATAAGGTGTTCATGATTCGAGCCACAGTCAGCTCCTGGTCTTATTTTTGTTGACTGTATAGAGCTTCTCCATTTTTGGCTGCATCGAATATAATTAATCTGATTTCGGTGTTGACCATCTGTTGATGTGCATGTGTAGAGTCTTCTCTTTTGTTGTTGGAAGAGGGTATTTGCTATGACCAGTGCTTTTTCTTGGCAAAATTCTATTAGTCTTTGCCCTGCTTCATTCCATATTCCAAGGCCAAATTTGCCTGTTACTCCAGGTGTTTCTTGACTTCCTACTTTAGCATTCCAGTCCCCTATAATGAAAAGGACATCTTTTCTGGGTGTTAGTTCTAAAAGGTCTTGTAGGTCTTCATAGAACCGTTCAACTTCAGCTTCTTCAGCATTACTGGTTGGAGCAAAGACTTGGATTACTGTGTACTGAATGGTTTGCCTTGGAAATGAACAGAGATCATTCTGTCATTTTTGAGATTGCATCCAAGTACTACACATGAGTCTGAGCAAACTCTGGGAGACAGTGAAGGACAGGGAAGCCTGGCAGGCTATGGTCTACGAGGACGCAAACAGGTTGACGTGACTGAGTGACTTCACTTTCATTTTCACAGTAGTTGTCTTTTTGTGTCTGGCTAATTTTACTTAGCATAATGTTTTCAAGATTCATTTACTTTGTAGTATGTACCAGCAGTTCACTTTTTAAGGCCAAATAATATTCCATGGCATATAGTGGTAACTAGATTTTGTTTATCCTTTTATCCACTGATGGGCATTTGTGTTGTTTCCATCTTTTGGCTATTGTTAGTGTTGCTGCTGTGAACACCAGTGTACATGTATCTTTGTCTTCAATTTGTTGGGTATATACTCAGAAATGGAGTTGCTCGATCAAAGGTCTGAATGCTCAAAGCTATGGTTTTTCCAGCGGTCATTTGAGAGTTGGACCAGAAAAAAGCCTGAGAGCTTTCAAATTGTGGTGCTGGAGAAGACTCTTGAGAGTCCCATGGACTGCAAGGAGATTGAACCAGTCAATCCTAAAGGAAATCAACCCTGAATATTCATTGGAAGTACTGACACTGAAGCTCCAATACTTTGGTCACCTGACGTGAACAACTAACTCCTTGGAAAAAGACCTTGATGCTGGGAAAGACTGAGGGCAAGAGGAGAAGGGGGCAAGAGAGGATGAGATAGTCGGATGGCACTGCTGACTCAATGGACATGAGTTTGAGCAAACTCTGGGAGATAGTGAAGGACAGGGAAGACTGGCAGGCTGCAGTCCATTGGGTCCCAAAGAGTTGGACACAACTTAGCAACTGAACAACAACAAGGTAATTCTGTTTAACTTTTGAGGAACCATCAAACTGCTTTCCATAGTCGTTGCGTCATTTTACTTTCCTACCAGCAATACACAAAGGTTCTAATTTCACGAACATTAGATTTTTTTTTAATAATAGCCAACCTAATGGTTGTGAAGTATTCTCCTATGAAAAAGTGAAACTTGCTCAGTTGTATCCGACTCTTGGACTGTGGACTACAGTCTGCCAGGCTCCCTGTCCATGGAATTCTCTAGGCAAGAATACTGGAGTGGATAGCCATTCCCTTCTCCAGGGCATCTTCCCAACCTACAGATCGAAGCCAGGTCTCCCTTATCGCAGGCAGAATTCTCCTAGAATTTTCCTAATAAAAGAAACAATGTCCTATCAAAATATGAGTGGTTTCTTATCTCACTAAGAACAAAGCTCAAAGTCTGTATTATCACCTACAAATCATTCTGGGAGCCCTCAAACCTTATTATTCCTTCTCTAGCTCACTCTGCCCAGGTCAGAATACCTTCTAACTGTTTTTGGAACATCTAATTCATTTCAAATCAGAGCCTTCAGGCTTGCTATTCCTCTGCCTAGAACTATTACTCACCATATGGTTTCTGGCTTCACTTAACTGATGTCTCTAATCAAATATCACTTCTTCAAAGAGGACACACAAGTCTCTTCCATATGCCTTCCCCTACCCTCTCACTGTCTATTGCTTTATTTTCTTCAAACTACTGATCAATTCTAACATTATATAGTATATTAATTGTTCATCATTCATCTCTCTCACCAGAGATGTGGATGTGTGTTTTTTTTTTTAATCTTCTTTTAAAGTTGGTGTACAGCATAGGCTTCCCTGATGGCTGAGTGGTAAAGAATATATGCCTGCAATGAGGGAGACCTGCGTTGATCCCTGGGTTGGGAAGATTCCCCTGGAGAAGGAAATGTCAACTCACTCCAGTATTCTTGCCTAGCAAATCCCATGGACAGAGGAACCTGGTGAACCACAGTCCATGGGGCTGCAAAAGCGTTGGACATCACTGAGCAAGTAAACAACAACAGTTGTACAGTATTATAGAATTACAGGTGTACTATGCAGTAAGTCACAATTATTAAAGGTCACACTCAATTTATAGTTACTACACAATATTAGCTATACCCCCCATGTTGTACAGTATATCCTTGTAGCTTATTTTATACCTATAGTTTGTACCTCTTACTCACCTACCCCTATCTTGCCCCTCCCCATTCCCTCTTCCCTCTGGCAACCATTAGTGTGTTCTCTATATCTGTGACTCTGTTTTGTTTCTGTTATATTCACTAGTTTGTTGTACTGCTCAGATTTATCTTATTTATGTTTCTATTCAAAGTGCCTAGAACAGTGCTATACAAATGGCAGGCACTAATTCCTGAAGGAACGTTCACAAAGGATTAATAGTTTGGCCTATTTAAGATAAGGAATCTTAATCTACTTATTTGGTTTCATTAGAAATGACAAAATATTCTTTTCAAACATATATGTCTTCTCCTTTTGGGGGAAGAAGGTGAGAATTTGCTATTCTCTTGATCAGCAAATATTCTGGATCTCTTCAAGATTAGAGATACCAAGGGAACATTTCATGCAAAGATGGGCTCAATAAAGGACAGAAATGGTATGAACCTGACGGAAGCAGAAGACATTAAGAAGAGGTGGCAAGAATACATAGAGGTTCAGTTCACTTCAGTCGCTCAGTCATGTCCGACTCTTTGTGACCCCATGGACTGCAGCACACCAGGAATCCCTGTCCATCACCAACTCCCGGAGTTTACCCAAACTCATGTCCAATCAGTCAGTGATGCCATCCAACCGTCTCATCCTCTGTTGTCCCCTTTTCCTCCTGCCTTCATTCTTTCCCAGCACCAGGGTCTTTTCAAATGAGTAATTTCTTCATATCAGGGGGTCAAAGTATGTTGAGTTTCAGCTTCAACATCAGTCTTTCCAATGAACACTCAGAACTGATATCCTTTAGAATGGACCAGTTGGATCAGTCACAGAAGAACTATACCAAAAACATCTTCATAACCCAGATAATCATGATGGTATGATCACCAGCCTAGAGCCAGACATCCTGGAATGGGAAGTCAAGTGGGCCATAGAAAGCATCACTATGAACAAAGCTAGTGGAGGTGATGTAATTCCAAGTGAGCTATTTCAAATCCTAAAGGATGATGCTACTAAAGTGTTGCACTCAATATGCCAGCAAATTTGGAAAACTCAGCAGTGGCCACAGGACTGGAAAAGGTCAGTTTTCATTCCAATCTCAAAGAAAAACAATGCCAGAGAATGGCGCGCAATTGTACTCATCTCACAAGCTAGTAAAGTAATGCTGAAAATTCTCTGAGCCAGGCTTCAACACATGAACCACGAATTTGCAGCTGTTCAATCTGGTTTTAGAAAAGGCAGAGGAACCAGAGATCAAATTGGCAACATTTGCTGGATCATTGAAAAAACAAGAGAGTTCCAGAAAACCATCTATTTCTGCTTTACTGACTATGCCAAACCTGTTGACTGTGTGGATCACATCAAAACTCTGGAAAATTCTTTAAGAAATGGGAATACCAGACCACCTGACCTGTCTCTTGAGAAATCTGTATGCAGGTCAAGAAGCAACAGTTAGAACAGGACATTGAACAACAGACTGATTCCAAATAGGGAAAGGAGTATGTCAAGGCTGCATATTGTCACCCTGCTATGCAGAGTACATAATGAGACATGCTGGACTGGATGAAGCACAAGCTGGAATCAAGAATGCCAGGAGAAATATCAATAACCTCAGATGTGCAGATGACACCACCCTTATGGCAGAAAGCAAAGAAGAACTAAAAAGCCTCTTGATAAAGTGGAAGAGGAGAGTGAAAAAGTTGGCTTAAAGCTCAACATTCAGAAAACTAAGCTCATGGCCTCTGGTCCCATCACTTCATGGATGAGGAAACAGTGGAAACACTGAGAGACTTTATTTTGGGGGGCTCCAAAAATCACTGCAGATGGTGACTGCAGCTATGAAATTAAAAGATCCTTGCTCCTTGGAAGAAAAGTTATGACCAACCTACACACCACATTAAAGAGTAGAGACATTACTTTACCAACAAAGGTCTGTCTAGTCAAAGTTATGGTTTTTCCAGTAGTCATGTATGGTTGTGAGAGTTGGACTATAGAGAAAGTTGAGTGTGGAAGAATTGATGATGCTTTTGAACCGTGGTGCTGGAGTAGACTCTTCAGAGTCCCTTGGACTGTAAGGAGATCCAACCAGTCCATCCTAAAGGAGATCAGTCCCGAACATTCATTGGAAGGACAGATGTTGAAGCTGAAACTCAAATATTTTGGCCACCTAATGGGAAGAACTGACTCATTTGAAAAGACCTTGATGCTGGGAAAGATTGAAGGCAGGAGGAGAAGGAGATGGCAGAGGACGAGATGGTTAGATGGTATCACCAACTCTCAGGGAGGCCTGGCCTGCTGCAGTCCATGTGGTCGCAAAGAGTCAGACAAGACTGAAAGACTGAACTGAACTGATCAACTATAAAGTGTCTATTGATTATAACATATATTTTGTATAATAACAATAACACTGTTAAGCATTTACTTGTACCCAGAACTGCACTAGGTGCTTGATACATTTTAGCACTAATTTAAAAAAAAACTCTATAGCATTGTCTGTAGTTTATAATGAGAAAATTAAGGCTCAGGAGAGGTAAACTGCCCAAGACCACACAGCAAGGATGTGCAGGCCAGGAATCCCAGACAGGTGCTGTCTGGCTATAAAGCTTATTACTTATTCCTCCAGACCACTCTGCAAGACACCCAGAGAATTACACCTCTCAGTCTCTCCTTTAAGGCACATACTGCTTAAAGAGTGGTATAACAAAGCATATACCTACACGTGCTGTGCTCACTCAGTCGTGTCCTACTCTTTGAGACCTCATGGATTGTAGCCTGCCGGGCTCCTCTGTCCATGGGATTCTCCAGGCAAGAATACTAGAGTGAGCTGCCATTTCCTCCTCCAAGGAATCTTCCCCACCCAGGGATCAAACCTGTGTCTCTAGCATCTCCTGCATTGGGAGGCAGGTTTGTTTTACCATTGATTTACCTGGGAAGCCCATGTATCCACACACGTAATTTAAAAGAAACCCAACAACAGAAGAGACAACAAGCTGGTGTTCCATTGACTGTTCATGGCCATTAAAGAAATTCAGAGAAGAGAGCCACCACTGGAGGCTGTGGTGGTTAGGATGTCATCCTGAGAAAAGTGATCTTTGAGCAGGACCCTGACTTTGAGTAGGAATTTGAGAAGGGAGGCATATAGTAAGGTGGAGAGGGTCACACTCCAGGCAGGATGAATCACCTGAGTACTGACTGGGGAAAAAAGGAAAGAGGGGTATTTGATAAAAACTGGGTAAAGTGGACTATTAGAAATTCAGAGTTCACTTCTGGCAAAGTAGAAGAGGAGGAAGAATGTCAGCTGATATTTATTGAGTACTTAATACATGATGATAAGCACTGTGCTACATATGGATGATCTGATTTTCGCCAACAGCCCTATGAAATTAACACTACTTTCCCCATTTAACAGATGGGCAAACTGAGACTAAGGGTGAGATAGGGTTGCATAGTAAGAGATAAGGATGAATAGCCAGTCTTGGTGAAGATTTTGAACGCTGAGACAAATTATTTGTCATTGTTCTTTATGCACTGAATTTTTAGGATTCCTCTCCCTGTTCAGAAATTTATTCCATCTTAATAACCACCTTCAGTTAAAACTCACCTCCTCTTTTCCCAAAGCTATCCTGCATGCATACATCAAGCATGTTGAGTTTCAGCATGCATACATCAAGCATGCACACATCAAGGCAAGTCTACTCGTCGGCTAGTCTACTTAAGCCCTACTAATTGAAATTTCTTAGTTGCATCTGACACGCCCTCTGGCTCCTCCATTCAAGGGCTTACCTTTCAGCCATCAAAATCTATATAATGCAACTCATTTACAGGGAAAATGGATGTGAAGTTTGAGACTGTTTCATAGTCTAGTAACATTAATTAAGCATAATGTCTCCAGAAAGCCTGGAGTTTCTGTGAATTACAATTTATTCCTCCTAACTCAGAGAGTTAATTCTCAATATAATAAATATTTGATTCTCCAGCTGTCAATATAAACTATAGCACTTTGAGACTGTCTGACTCCAAGCGTTAGTAAAATAATTCAAACACTAGAAATTTCACCATTTTAAGACTTCTCCCATTATCTCATAGTTTCCACAGGTTTACACAGTACCATTCCCTGGTGCTGCCGGCAGTAAAGAATCCATCTGGCAATGCAGGAGAGGGTAAGAGAGGCAGGTTCAACCCCTGGGTGGGGAAGATCCCCTCAGGTAGGCCATGGAAACCCACTGCAATGTTCTTGCCTGGAGAATCCTCTGGACAGAGGAGCCTGGCGGGCTACAGCCCATAGGGTCACAAAGAGTCGGACAAAACTGAAGCGACAGCAAGCAGGCAGGTGGTGTGTAAGTGCTGGTAAGTTAAAGATCACACTGTCAAACAGAAACTTACATTTATATTATTAAGCAGTGGTGAAGCTCATGTTACAAGTATTGGTGTAAATCTTCACATGATGTGTATTTTGGCTTCTGAAGAACAATATGGGGGCTAGTTATCAGACAGGTTGCTGCCATTCAGGATTAATACAGTAGGGGTGATTCACTGTTCAGACATGTTTGACATCATTGGAGCAAGTGTGGGTTCATTCAAAGAGAAGGTAAAGCAGAGATATAAAGTACTGATGCTTATTATGAAGAGAGTGAGCAAAACAGAAGGGCTTCCCTGGGGAAAACTACATACTAATAACTATACTCCAATATACAACATCTAGAGTTCCTAGCTTTCACTTCTGAAAAAAAAAAAGTTGAAGAACAACCCATGAAGCATTGTGTTTGATTTTTTAACAAAAAGTCTTCACTACATACTAACTTCTAAAATTAAATTAATGCTCTAACAAAAAGATAACTTATCACAGATTTCTAAGATTTCTCGCCCTCTTTTTCCTAAGATTTCTTGTCCTCTTTTTTCCTCTGTCTCCTATACAGACTACCTGAAGGCAACTTTTGAGACCCTTCAAAAAGTTGATATGCCTGTAAACCTAGGAAGTATTCAGTGTTTTACTGGTAGTGCCACTGCAGGACTAAGTTATCAGAAAACATCTGTGAATCAGGCACAAAGTTCATACTAATTACCAGCTTAATTTTCCTTGTTTATTGCGGAATAAAAATGTACTTAATGTAGAATAGTAAGCTTTGAGTCTTCTAATTCTGTGCACAAATCAGGCATTTGTGGAAATATCTGAAATGGTCTCATTTACCTTTTGGTGTGTTGTGGGGTGTGTGTGCGGACTATTTAAGCATCTTTTTTGGAGAAAGGTCTGTGTGAGTCAGAAGATGATCAAATTAGCCAAATGCACATTGGCTAATATGTGACGGAACCAATGACACCAAAATATCTCAGGATCACCTTTTGGCAGATGTAAGAAACAGCTTAACAAAAATCAAGATTATTTATTTTTCCTAAATCCACCTCATATGGTATACATTTTTAAGAGGTTAGTCTATACCTGCTTTTTCATGTCTTTTCTTTGTGGAAAATAGACAACTAGTAAATGACAATGTCTCTGATCTTTAGAACTTAAAATATGGGTAAGTCAACATGTATTCTGTCTATGAAACAACAACCATAACAAAAGAGCAAATGTAAGCAACTATGGAGTGATTCAGGTAAAATCAATGAGTGCCAAGAGAATAAACAAGGGTGTAACATTTCCCTTACATCTATGACCTAAATCAAATCCCTTACAATTATACAGTGACAAATATTCAAGGGATTAGATCTGATAGATAGAGTGCTTGATGAACTATGGAAGGAGGTTCATGACACTGTAGAGGAGAGAGTGATCAATACTATCCCCAAGAAAAGGAAATGGAAAAAAGCAAAATGGCTGTCTGAGAAGGCTTTACAAATAATTGTGAAAAGAAGAAGCAAAAAGCAAAGGAGAAAAGGAAAAATATAAGCATCTGAATGCAGAGTTCCAAAGAATAGCAAGGAGAGATAAAAAAAGCCTTCCTTGGAGATCAGTGCTAAGAAATAGAGAAAAATAATAGAATGGGAAATACTAGAGATCTCTTCAAGAAAATTAGAGATACCAAGGGAACATTTCATGCAAAGATAGGCTCAATAAAAGACAGAAATGGTATGGACCTAATTTTGTAGACATTATTAATATAAACCTACAGTACTCAGGAAATGATTGACATATAAATAAGTGGTACAAAATAGACAGCCTAGAAGCACAAGGGTACATATATCGTGGAATGATTCTAAACAAAGGACTCAGTAAAGGAAATCTTTTCAACAAATGATGAAACAGCTAGTAGTAGTGCAGTGAAGTTGCTCAGTCGTGTCTGACTCTTTGCAACCCCATAGACTGTAGCCTACCAGACTCGTCCATCCATCGGATTTTCCAGGAAAGAGTACTGGAGTGGGTTGCCATTTCCTTCTCCAGAGGATCTTCCTGACCCAGGGATCAAACCCGGATCTCCCGCATTTTAGGCAGATGCTTTACCATCTGAGCCACCAGGGAACTGGCCATCTGCAATTTTGTGATTTAGAAGAATTATATCTCCAGTCATTCAGGTGATCAAAATATATTTCTCATATGTATTTGATCTTCATTGATGATTCATGGTCCACAGATTCCCAGACCTTTAGCATTTCCTAAGCAAAAGAACATTGGGAGCAGCTTTTTCCCTAATATTTTATCTCTTGTCCTCAGTTTCTGGAATGACTTCAGAATGATAAAGGTGAGATGAGTGTCTTTATTTGTTATTCGTAAGAAGCCCATCTCCAGCATAACATTTATGGTAATGAGTTGACTTTTGGAACACATCTAAAGAGGGGGGCTGGTTGTCAGGGAAACCAACCAGGAATAGAAGGTTTGACCTTTAAGTCCACCCTTTTTGGGAGGGGAGAGAGCAAACTGAGTTTGATTCAATCACCAGTAGTAGATGACTCAATCAACCATACCTATGTAATAATGAAGCCTCCACAAAAACTCAAAAGGAAAGGGTTTGGAGAGGTCCCTCTCCAAACATGCAGAAATTTGGGGAGAGTGGTAAACTCAAAGAGAACGTGGAAACTCTGTCCCCTCTTTTTTCTCATTTTCTAGTTGTTTTTTTGACTTTGTTTCATCCTTTTTACCATGATCTCCACGTGCTTCCCTGATGTTTCTTCCCCCTACTCTCTCTAGACTTCAGAAAAGGAAGCGATATATAATCTTGACCACAGATAACTCTTTTTGGGAAATTCATTGCTTTGTAATGCTCCACTAAATCTCTGATAATGGACAAGTATTTTAGGAAAAGGCCACAGGTAAGCAGAGATATGACTGAACAAATATACCAAGTGAGAGAAAGTTGCTCAGTTTTGTCTGACTCTTTGCAACCCTATGGACTATACAGTCCATGGAATTCTCCAGGCCAGAACACTGGAGTGGGTAGCCAGGGGGTTTTCCTGACCCAAGGATCGATCCCAGGTCTCCTGCATTGCAGGTGGATTCTTTACCATCTGAGCCCCCAGGGAAGCCCCTTAGAAAGAAGTGCCCCAACAAGGTACCACCTCTGGTGCAGTTCCACAAACCGCTTAAAGATTACTCATGGGACACCTGGCCTGCTCCATCTCAGGGAATTTTAAGTATTAATTAATAAGTGATTAGTTCAGCCTCACAAGTTATCACTCTAATAAAATGGATATTGAAGCACGTATCTCAACCAATTTGAGTGTGTTATTGCTATTCTTACAGACCTCTTTAATTCGACAACTGAGAAGCATGAAATGTAGTTTAATAGACATAATTTGATGATATAAAATTGTTATCTGGTGTGAGCCATTCATCTTTATTAATACATCTCAGGTCACGGGGAAATTACTCTTTAATTTGACCTACAAAGGCTGTTTGCTTTTCTTCCTAGTCTTCTGACATAACTTAGAAGCTGACAACAACAAGAAGAAAGTCCTCTAAGCTACTGGTGCTGAGAAACCAGGGGAGAGGTTTTTCTGACGCAGTCTTTGCTATCAACTCTGCTTTTGGGCAAGCCAGACCATCTTGTCAGGCTGGATGGTTTGCTGATGTGCGTGTTTTAACTGCACAATAAAATCAAGCTCTGGGCAGAGAAACCCAGTGTTACGTCTCATGTGTATCCCCATAGTGTCTGAAAGTTACAATTAACAATTTGAACTAGATTAAAAATTAAATTTCAATCATTGAATTGAATCAAAAACAAAATAAGAAGACTTTTCATGTGGAAGTCCTGTGAGTTCACAAAAACTCTAGGTAATTTATTAAATCATGTGTGTTTCTCTGTGTAGTGGTTCCCATTTCAGTTATTCTTAGAAAATTAACAGCCTCATAGCTTCTTTCCTAGACCCTCCACTGGCTTCCTAACATGACCATTCTCCAGCCCTGACATGCTCCTGCCTCATTCATCTGTTTTTGAGTTTCCACCATCATCTTTGTCATTCATAAAATCCCTGGTCAAGCTTCTTTCTATTTTGGCCTATTATTTGATTTCCAGTGTTATCATTCATGACCCTTTGGAAGTTGCTTTTCTGAGAAATTTTGATAATTAAATAGAATTTATATTTTCTTAAAATACACTAATTTAAAAAGAAATAAAGAAACATTTTATTGGTCAATTTTTTCAAGTACATTAATTTAGTGATAACCATTTCTTTTTTTCTTTAAGGATTCAAATGTTATTTATTCTTTTTTGCTGCCTATTGGCCAAGTCAGCAAAACTTTACCTTATTCTGAATTTGAACATTAAAAGGGGCAGCATGACAATGATGGAAGTGAAAATTAATTGGGAAGGAAATACCCCAGGTTCCTCATTTCCCTTTGCTGATAATTTAGCATTCTCTATAACCATGGACAAGTTTCTAAACCTCTCAAAATCTTGCTTTACTTATCTATAAATCGAAGATAATTATAACTCCTAGTATTGCTGTTAAAATCAATTAGGGTAACTGATGTGAAAATGCTTTTTAAAAAAGTAAGAGTTCTGTACTAAACCATGATCAGCAATGTAGTCATGCATGACAGCCTGAAATATTGGCCTTTACCTTCAGGGCAGGTTTGTATAAAACTTACCTGCATCTCTAATTAGGTGCCTCAGTGCCCAAAGTTCAAAACCAAACTGAGCATCTGCCTGCAAAACCTGCCATTTGACTTGGCCAAATGTGTTGCCATCTTTGTCACCTAATCCCAAAACAAAATGAAGCTATTTTTGACTTGGGTGGCTATGTCCAAATTTGGATAGAATCATTCTGGTTTATATCTGGTGGCCCTGTATAGTAGTTTCTAAATACTACAAAGTAGGACATTTAAAACAATAGGAATTTATTTTCTTGTAGTTCTGGAGACGAGACATCCAGAACTAGGAGTCAGCTAGACTGGCTTTCTGGGAACTCTAAGGGAAAATCTATTCCCTGTCTCTCCAGCTTCTAGAATTCACCAGGAATCCTTGGTGCTTGGGGACACGTGGCTCCCATCTCTGCCTCATTGTTTACATGGTGTGTTCACATGGTGTTTTCACATGGTGTCTCTTGCCTCTTATAAGGGTGCCAGTCACTGAATTTAGAGCCACACTAACTCAGTGTGGCCTCTTCTTGGATTACAATCCTATTTCCGAATTATTAAGACTCAAAGGTATTTTTTCAAGAAACATAATCCTTGTCACTGGGCTTCCTTGGTGGCTCAGATGGTAAAGAATCTGCTTGCAATGTGAGGCCAGGGTTCAATCACTGGAATGGGAAGATTCCCTGGAGAAGGGAATGGCTACCCACTCCAGTATATTCTGGCCTGGAGAATTCCATGGACAAAGGAGCCTGGCTTGTCAACCAGCTCTTCATTCCCAGGTTGAACTACAAGTTGTCTGCATGGCAGATCAGCCCCTTCAATGATCTATTTGTCTAAGGTAAAAATCATTCATCCTTTGAGTAATATACAGTTTGGAATTCATGTATTTCAATCTCTCCTCCTTAGGGATAATGCCTTGGACTATGATATATTCTGCTGCTTTTTTTAAAGACTAAATTGAGTACACACCATGGTTGTTGATGTGCATTCTTACAGCCTTGAAACTTCTTTTTAAATTTTTGAATGAAGAGTAAGATGAGGAAAAGAATTGGAAAAAAAGGTGGGACAATCAGCCCAAGTTCAAACATTTGCAAATTATTTAAAAAATATAATGATAATGTGCTTCTTTGGGTAAATACCAGAATGTTGAGTAAAGGGCACTCATGATGTTCTTACTTCAACTTTTTAGCTTTTAACAACTTGGTCTAGCTTGGTTTGTGTTCGTAGAAATCTGTGAGATCATGTGGAAGAGGGCTATTTCAGAACCTGAGTGAGTTCTGAGCCAGAGACTGTGGGAGGCACACATGAAGTCTGTCTGCTTTTTCCTTCTCATGACTAAAATGGTAGTATTTTTGACTGACTTAAACTTCCAGAGATAGAAGAAAATTTGAGCGATTTCTAAACAGGCAGTCTGCCCTGAATTCTGCTACATATATGCATAACAGGTCACCAACAGGCAGGGCATGAAGGCTGACTGTTTTTAAAAAACCTACAGAAGGTTCCACATTTCTTTTTAGATTCCATATATAATGGATGTCATATGCTATTTCTCCTCCTCCGTCTGGCTTCACTCAATATGACACTCTCTAGGTCCATCCATGTTGCTTCAAATGGCATTATTACTTGATACAAATGAACAAAACAGAAAGAGACTCAAAACAAACTTGTGATTGCCAGGGAGAAGGGATAGTTAGGGAGTTGGGGATGGTCATGTACACACTGCTGTATTTAAAATGAATAATCAACAGGGACCTACTATATAGCATATGGAACTCAACTCAATGTTATGTGGTGGCCTGGGTGGGAGTGGGGTTTGAGGGAGAGTGGATACATGTAAATTTATGGCTGAGCCCCTTTGCTGTTCACCTGAAACTATTAGAACATTGTTAGTCAGCTATCAGAGAAGGCAATGGCAACCCACTCCATACTCTTACCTGGAAAATCCCATGGACAGAAGAGTCTGGTGGGCTGCAGTCCATGGGGTTGAGAAGAGTCAGACATGATTGAGTGACTTCTCTTTCACTTTTCACTTTCATGCATTGGAGAAGGAAATGGCAACCCACTCCAGTGTTCTTCCCTGGAGAATCCCAGAGACAAAGGAGCCTGGTGGGCTGCCGTCTATGGGGTCACACAGAGTTGGACACGACTGAAATGACTCAGCAGTAGCAGCAGCAGCAGTTGGCTATACTCCAATATAAGACAATGCTTTCCTTGTGACTCAGCTAGTCAAGAATCCACCTGAAATGCGGGAGACCTGGGTTTGATCCCTGAGTTGCAAAGATCCCCTGGAGAAGGGAAAGGCTACCCACTCCAGTATTCTGGCCTGGAGAATTCCATGTTCATGGGATCACAGAGTTGGACAAAGACTGAGTAACTTTCACTTTTCACTCCAATACAAAATTTTAAAAATATATTTTTAAATCTTCAAAAGAAAGATGGTGTGTTTCTCTTATTTAATACCTCAAAATGAATGCTTATGAGAGAGCAGCAAGCTCTGTGTGAAGCCCCTTATGTTTAATTGAGTTAAAAATAGAATTAAAAAAAGAAACATCTTTTGGGGAATAGTTTAGGATGGACTGGAAGATTCTGACGTGGTTAAGTGTTCATCTTCAGCATTTGGAGCTAAGGACATTAAACCGGTTAAGCTTCAAAGGACAGAAAACTGACTGCAGTATACTCTGGGGTGATTTGCTTTTGGTTCTGGCCAAATCACTGGTGCAGAGAGGTTTTCTTAAAAGAAAAGAAGGTAAGAAGGAAAAGGGAGAAAGAACCCTTTTTGGGGTTGTCAGAGGAAATGTTAACAGGAAGGGCAGGGGATGACCTCTCCAAGGAAGGAAATGAGCAAATGAAGGCTCTCTCAGACCTACACCTGCAGCCACTGAGTGGCTGAACCTTGTGCCTGGTCCTCATTCTTCTAGTACATTACAAGGAGGTTAGAAAAATTCTTATCATGGTAAACTCCAGAATGATTAGAAATAGGTGAAGTTTGGCATGAGAAAGATAACAAATTGTAGCACTGGTCTTTCTATTTTTTAGGGTTTTTTTTTTTTTTTTAACCATTTTCTTAAAGTCTTTATTGAATCCGTTACAATATTGCTTTTTTTTTTTTTTTGGTTATTTTGGCCTCCAGGCAAGTGAGACCTTAGCTGCTTGATTAGGGATCGAACATGTATCCCTTGAACTGGAAGGTGAAGTCTTTTTTTTTCTTAGAAGGTGAAGTCTTAACCACTGGACCACCAGGGAAGTCCCTATGGCATTGGTCTTGACTGTATTTTAATCTGTGTATTTGTGTTTTTTTGCATGGTAATTAGACATAGTGAAAATACAATGCAAATTATGCAAATAAATAATTATATCTTAAAAAGAAATACACAGGTGACAGGATGGCAGACCCTCTTCCTTCCAGCTTTCTCTCTTCGTATCTTGCTAAGAAATACTCTCAGGTTTGGGGTTGGCCCTTACAGCTAAAGCTGGCTCCACCCTCACCTGTGTGGGAGGACCACCTGCACAGTCTAGGAGGAAACAAAAGCTTGTAAGGCTCATACTGTAAACCTGGATCTCGGTGCATTTGATTGCAGAAGTCAGGCTGCTAGCTGTCAGCACACGAGTGGTAAGATCAATGCAGAGAAGGGGAAAATGCCACTTTCCTTTTTCAGGAGAAACTTTATGCTTTTTAGATATTTATAAATAAGGGATCTTCCAGAAGCAGCACAGACACATGCACACAAATGATGAGTGAAGACAGGGCCACATCAATGCAAACATTTTTTTCTGGAAAATAGATTCCTACCAAAATTTTTATTTTCCATTATTTTCTCATTGGAGGGAAGATTTGAGAAAATGCCCTTGCCTTCTGGAGAGCTGTGAAGCAAACAGAAACTGATTTAAAAGTGCAGCTTCCCATGTGGATGATAATGTTTGTTCAGCCCAGTCTAAGTGAAGTGAAAGTTGCTCATTCCTGACTCTTTCAACCTCATGGACTATAGAGGCCATGGATTTCTCCAGGCCAGAATATGGGAGTGGGTAGTCTTTTCCTTCTCCAGGGGATCTTCCCAACCCAGGGACTGAACCCAGGTCTCCTGCATTGCAGGCAGATTCTTTACCAACTGAGCTATCAGGGAAGCCCCAGGATAAGAGCCTCTCAATTGGCAGGCAATGATATTCCACCTATTAAGAAGAGGTGGCAAGAACACACGGAAGAACTGTACAAAAAAGATCTTCAAGACCCAGATAATCATGATGATGTGATCACTAATCTAGGGCCAGACATCTTGGAATGTAAAGTCCAATGGGCCTTAGAAAGCATCACTATGAACAAAGCTAGTGGAGGTGATGGAATTCCAGTTGAGCTATTTCAAATCCTGAAAGATGATGGTGTGAAAGTGCTGCACTCAATATGCCAGCAAATTTGGAAAACTCAGCAGTGGCCACAGCACTGGAAAAGGTCAGTTTTCATTCCAGTCCCAAAGAAAGGCAATGCCAAAGAATGCTCAGACTACTGCACAATTGCACTCATCTCACATGCTAGTAAAATAATGCTCAAAATTCTCCAAGCCAGGCTTCAGCAATATGTGAACCGTAAACTCCCTGATGTTCAAGCTGGTTTTAGAAAAGGCAGAGGAACCAGAGATCAAATTGCCAGTATCTGCTGGATCATGGAAAAAGCAAGAGAGTTCCAGAAAAACATCTATTTCTGCTTTATTGACTATGCCAAAGCCTTTGACTGTGTGGATCACAATAAACTGTGGAAAATTCTGAAAGAGATGGGAATACCAGACCACCTGACCTGCCTCTTGAGAAATCTGTATGCAGGTCAGGAAGCAACAGTCAAAACTGGACATGGAACAACAGACTGGTTCCAAATAGGAAAAGGAGTACGTCAAGGCTGTATATTGTCACCCTGCTTATTT
>SJYC01144693.1:0-14780 GCA_006408675.1 Madoqua kirkii | reverse complement strand
CAGTTAAGAAAAACATCTATTTCTGCTTTATTGACTATGCCAAATCCTTTGACTGTGTGGATCACAACAAAACTCTGGAAAATTCTGAAAGAAATTGGAATACCAGACCACCTGGTCTGCCTCTAGAGAAATCTGTAGGCAGGTCAGGAAGCAACAGTTAGAACTGGACATGGAACAACAGACTGGTTCCAAATCGGGAAAGGAGTACGTCAAGGCTGTATATTGTCATCCTGCTTATTTAACTTATACGTAGAGTACATCATGAGAAACGTTGGGCTCGAAGAAGCACAAGCTGGAATCAAGATTGCAGGGAGAAATATCAAAAACCTCAGATATGCAGATGATGCCACCCTCATGACAGAAAGCAAAGAAGAACTAAAGAGCCTCCTGATGAAACTGAAAGAGGAGAGTAGAAGAAGTTAGCTTAAAATTCCACATACAGAAAGCTGAGATCATGGCATCTGGTCCCATCACTTCATGATAAATAGATGAGATAAACAGTGAGAGACATTATTTTGAGGGGCTCCAAAATCACTGCAGATGGTGACTGCAGCCATGAAATTAAAAGATGCTTACTCCTTGGATGAAAAGTTATGACCAACCTAGACAGCATATTAAAAAGCAGAGACATTACTGTGCCAACAAAGGTCCGTCTAGTCAAGGCTATGGTTTTTCCAGTAGTCATGTATGGATGTGAGAGTTGGACTATAAAGAAAGCTGAACGCTGAAGAATTGATGGTTTTGAACTGTAGTGTTGGAGAAGATACTTGAGAGTCCCTTGGACCGTAAGGAGATCCAACCGTCCATCCTAAAGGAGATCAGTCATGAATAGTCACTGGAAGGACTGATGCTGCATCTGAAACTCCAATACTTTGACCACCTGATGGGAAGAACTGACTCATTTGAAAAGACCCTGATGTGAGAAAGATTGAATGTGGGAGAAGAAGGGGACAACACAGGATGAGATGGATGGATGGCAACACCAACTCAATGGACATGAGTTTGGGTAAACTCTGGGAGTTGGTGATGGACAGGGAGGCCTGGTGTGCTCCAGTCTATGGGGTCGCCAAGAGACATGGCAGATCGACTGAACTGAACTGAAGATTTCCCTTAAAGGACTATACAGCTGAAAAGTTGTAAAAGGCAAAGATCATGATAAACATAGCCAATTTGATGGTATGAAGCTTTCACTTATTATTATTTTTAAACTCTGGTCTGTTGGCCATCTCTTATGGGAAGAGGCTTGTGGTTACATGCTTAGGGCTGCGTGGAGTCAGATTACCTGCCCTCATGCATCTAACTGTATGGCTGTGGGCAAATAACTGAAGGCCTGAATGCCTCAGTTTCTTTTCTATAAAATGGAACAGATAAGCAAATTTACAGGGTCATTATAAGGATAAATGAATACGTACATGTAAGGCATTTACGACCATGCTTACTACTTGGTCAGCCTCAACAGATCTTACATCGTTCTGTTCTCCAATTTTGGTTTGGGAACATATCAAGGATTGTTGTTAAACTCAAAGAAAATTACAAAAAGTGTGCAAACAAAATTCAGTTAGAAAAAGGCATGTTAAAATAGTCAACGATTCTGGAGAAGGAAACAGCAAGCTGCTCCAGTATTCTTGCCTGGGAAATCCCACGGACAGATGAATCAGGCAGGCTGTAGTCCATGCATGGGGTCACAAACACTGGATACAACTTACCAACTTGAAGAACAACAACAAACAGTCAACAATACCATACGACAAACTTCAAATGTGCTAAGAGACTAGATCTGAGTAGTTGCCACCACAAAAGAAGAACTGTTTTTGTCCAACTCTTTGTGACCCCATGGACTATAGCCCACCAGGCTTCTCTGCCCCTGGGATTCTCCAGGCAAGAATACTGGAGTGGGTCGCCCTTCTCCAGGGGATCTTTCTGACCCAGGGATGGAACCCGGGTCTCCTTCATTGCAGGCGGATTCTTTACCTTCTGAGCCACCAGGGAAGCCCTAGGCATAGGATGTGATGGAGGTGTTAGCATCAGCCTGGTAAGCATGCTGCGATACATAAAGGCATGAACGCATAATGTATGTCAATTATATCAGTTAAACAAGTAATGTCCCATGTGGGATGTAGAAATGAAGGCATAAAGTTAATAAGAAATGTAAGGAATTTTATGTCTCTAAAAAACAGCTCAAGGTGCTTGGGAGAGCAAAGGTTGGGGGGGGGGGAGAATAAATATGTCATTTATCCCTCTTTTCACTAGTGTTATCTGATATTTTCTAGAGATTCTTTTGCACCACCGCAGACTATTAATAATATCTGAATAATTCTTATATTTACATAGAGATAATGATAAATAATCAGAAAATATATTACACTCTCTTTGACAATGATAAAAAACATTTGTCAATTGATCTGGGGTTAGCACGTTCTTGCATAGTTGTAGTTTTCAAACAAGCTGTCTAATTTTCAAATCCAAATAATCATTTTTTTTCTTTTAGCAGAAACATAACTACGTTCTGAGGTGTGAGAATTAAATACTGATAAGATACGCAGGAAGATATGCTCAGCTATTTGTTGAGAGCTGATCTGGCGAGCTGCAAGGGCACAGCACTTGTAGAATGATTCAGTTTTGTGGACTGTGTGAGCAAGAACCGAGACCTGGCCAGGCGCTATCCGAGTAACGAGAAGCCGCCCCGGAAACAGTCACAGAAGGTACTAGATCATAGGTAAGTGTTGCTGGGTAAACCCGCTTAAGCCTCATCACGAAGACAATTTAGAACTAGCCCTGTCATGCATCCTTCAGTTTGATTAAATGAGTTCATTTCTTGATTTATCGTTTCAAAGAGACTAGTTAAGACTCTCTTAGCCAGATGTTCTCTTATCTCCAGAAGCAGGAGGCAGGGATCGCATTCCAGATCCACCCTCTGTGCATCCCCAGGGGAAAGCATTTCGTGTTCTGGTATATGTCCAAGTGTGAGCCTACCAGTGTGCAGTGAGACTTTTAGCAGAATCAGGAGGAACAGCGGAGCGTCTGTTCTGACAGACAGTGCAGCTCATGCAAAGCTCCCCCCACTGCTAATGCAATCTCCACATCCGTAAGACGGGCTTAAAGATTCCAGGAGCAAAGGCAAAAATAGCAGGCGCAAAATGGGACACATTCTCCTCAAAGTGCCAAGAGCATTTTTACATACCCCGTCTTTAAAAAGTTTATAATAACTCCTTCCATTCCTACAGCATCTTTTGTCAGAGACGTTAAACTTCCTCTAAAAGTGTTTTACTCATTTTTTAAAGTTCCAATTCATCTTGACAGTGTTTCCATGAACAGAAACTTTCCTGCATCTTAGAGGAGAGAAAAACCAAGCCCTAGCGGGCAAGCGCAGAAGGAAAGGGCCAGGTGTGCTCTGCATGGCCCAGCGATGCCTCCTCCCTGACAAAGGGAAGCCTGCGGGGCTGGTCCCTGCCCCAGGAGTGGGCTGCACCAATAGTGCTTGCAAAACCCACAAAAGCTCTGGGTTGGTCAGGTATAGCTGGTGTTTCAAAGCTGTAAGTGTTGGTTTCCTTGTAGGATAAGAATCTTGCCTTCAGCTTTACAAAGAATAACAGCTAAGACTTCCAATGCGATCCCCTGGATCACACTTCTTAAAATCCTTAGGCTAACACCACAGTCTGTCTTAGCTCCATGACATCTGTCTGATATCACTGGAACCTGCAGAGCTTCAGGGTCACTATTTTGAATTATTTTACTTTCACGTAGGTGAGGCTAATCTAAGACTGGAACTCTCACCTTTGACCCTTTAATGATGAATTTCAACAGCTTCATTGTTCTCAGAAGTTGACTTTAATAAATTAGACATTTCTCCAAAGAAGGCATACAGATGGTCAACAGGCCCATGAAAAGATGCTCAACATCACTAATGATTAGAGAAATACAAATCAAATCTACAGTGAAGTAACACTTCACACCAGTCAAAATGATCATCACTAAACTGTCTACAAATATCAAATACTGGAGAGGCTGTGGAGAACAAGAAACCCATCTTACACTGCAGGAGACCTGGGTTCAATCCCTGGGTTGGGAAGATCCCCTGGAGAAGGGAAAAGCTACCCACTCCAGTGTTCTGGCCTGGAGCATTCTATGGACTGTGTAGTCCATGAGGCCAAAAAGAGTCAGACACGACTGAGCGACTTTCACTTCACTTTTCTATGAACAAACATTCTAGAGGTTCCTTAAGAAACTAAAAACAAAGTTGCCATATCATCTAGCAACCTCATTCCTAGGCATACATCTGGGAAAAACTCTAATCTGAAAAGAAACATGCACACCAGTGTTCACAATAGCACTATGGCCAAGACACGGAAGCAAACTTACTGTCCATCCACAGATGAATAGAGAAGATGTGGTATATAAATGCAATGGCATGTTACTCAGCCATAAAAAAGAACGAAAGAATGCCATTTGCAGCAATATGGACAGACCTAGAGATTGTCATATTAAGCAAAGTAAGTCCTACAAAGACAAATATCATAGGATATCACTTATGTGGAATCTAAAATACGATACAAATGAACTTATTTATAAGACAGAAACATACTCACAGACATAGAACGTATGGTTACTAAGGGAAAGTGAGGAAGGGATAAATTAGAAGTTTAGGATTAGCATATTCAAACTACTATCTATAAAACAGATTAACAGTAAGGCTCAACTGTATAGCACAGGAGACTACGTTTGATATCTTATAATAGACTGTAATGGAAAAGAATATGAAAAATAACATATATACAAATGAAACGGAATCACTTTGCTGTATACCAGAAATTACCACAACACTGTACATCAACTAGACTTCAACTAAAAAAAAAGGAAATCTAAATTTACAGAAAATAAGCTTACACTAGCAAGTTACCACTCTTTCTAAATATTTCATGTGAGATTTAGTTGTAAAAATATAAGGTTTAGTTGCTTTGAAAAAAAAAAAAATCTCAAGGTTTTTTTGAGATTTGTTACTGGTGAGACTGGTTGCTTCTTCAGCATTTCACAAACATTTCCTGAGAGCTACCATGTGTGGGCACAGATCTGAGCTCCGGGGGTTCAGCAGTGAGTCTGGCGGTGGCCGTCCCCCGCCGTCCCTCGCTGAATAGCATCCCCAGGCTGCCCCAGGACGAGCGCCTTCACTTTCCTGCTGCCATGCACACTGACCTCTGAAGAGGCTGGAAAGCCTACTGACTTGGCGAGTTTCAAGCCCAACCTGCCGGCAGGCTCTCTCGTTCTGTGGCTTTTGAGCAGAGGAACAGGGTCAATTTAATAACATGCTGGGTATTTAGAAATAGAAGTGAAGTCAAGAAAAAAAAAGTGACTGAAGCCAAGGGCAGTGCTTATTATTTCAGATTCTTGCTACAGTCGTTAGACTCGGGGAGGATTCCTGAATATTTAAGGTATTCTGTGGAATATGCACAATTTTTCACTTGGAAAAGCAGAAAATTTTAAGAACAGAATCAAACTTCTGAAATTACTTGCTAGCTTTACTCCGGTCCAACCTGAGCTCACGAGACAGGGAGTTATATGGATTTTAGTCTCTACTTGGGGCTTCGCAGGTGGCTCTAGTGATAAAAAAACAGTTTGATCCCTGGGTCAAGAAGATCCCCTGGAGGACAGCATGGCAACCCACTCCAGCATTCTTGCCTGGGGAATTCCATGGACAGAGGAGCCTGGTGTGCTGCAGTTCACGGGATCGCAGAGTCAGACATGACTGAAACGACTTAGCATGCATGCACGCAGTCTCTACTTAAGGTTATTACAAATAGGGATTTTCCTTTTGCTTAGCTTTTGCATGCTTAAATCTTAATAGCTAATATTTACAGAGCAAATTGAGGTTTGCTGGCTGCTTTGCTAACTCTTTTACATGAATCACTTTATTTCATCCTTCAAATACTCTAAGATGATAGTATTATCATTCCCATTCTACAGATGAGTAAAATAAAGCTTAGGCAGATTAAACAGTAGAAAGTGAGTAACATCAACCCTCTTAGCACTAAAGATATGAAACAGCAGAGTACACACTTTCAATGGGAGCTACGTATTCCAATCTGATTTTCTTTTAAAAAAACAAACAAACAAATAAAACAGTTTATCCAGAACAAACAGTAGTCAGTGCTCCCTATGAGGGGCTGAAATGGCTCAGTACCTCCTGCCCCAAGGAGTGACTGTCCATCAGCTCTTCTCATCATTCTCTTAAGTTGGGGAGAATCACAGCATAGTCATGTTCTTTTTGAGCATAAAGAAAAAAAAGTTACTCGAGTCCTAACCCTCTTCGGTCTTTCCTTCTCTTACGTAAGAAGATCCCCCATCTTCCCATTAGTTTCTCCACTTAGAAGAAAAGTTTCCGGAAGTAGCCTGTTGCATTTCAGATGGGCTGAGGACATCAGCCTTTTATTTGAGACCGGCTTTCTCCCTTCATCTCTGGCTACACTCCATTTCTACAATCTGAGCTTAGAATCTGAGCACACTTGGAGGATGGCGTATTCATCTATGAATTACTTAAGCATTGCATTTGCTGGGGGCTGTTCCTACTGCCTCCTCTCAGAGAATGTTGGCGGAAGAAGTTGTAACCTGCCTTCCTTCAGGACTGACTCTTCTTATGTAGACGGTCTTAAAAAAAATCTGTTATCTGATCAGTGCCAAGTTCCTTAAAATAGACCTCTGCTTTAAGTTCCAGAAAGCACCAGAGGATTTAGCTTTGCATGAAGACTTACTATATGAGTATTTAACAGGTTGAATGCATTTATAAATTAAGGGGGGAGTACAAAAAGGAATGTTTTCTCATTCCACTAAAGTTACATGGAAACTTCTTTTGAAATGGCTTCTAAAAAAACCACCAAGAAATATGTATAAACAGTAAATATGTATACTATTATATGCACAAGCTTATGTGCATTTATTTGTATGCAGAAAAAAGTTGATTTAAGAAGAGCATCTTAAAAAGCGTTTTGGTAACAATCTGCTTCAGAACCACTGACAATTTCAGAATAATCACCTTAAAGTCCCACTGTGTTAAATGAGAAAAACCACGATGGTGGTTTATAGAAAGTGTGGCGTCCAGAAAAAAGAGAAAAATCATATGACTAGAGCATACACCGAGAGTGCTTACAATATTTCAAGTATTCCAGAGGGAAAACTAATCTATACCTTTAAAACGGTTTTGAAAAGCAGTTTCAAGAACCTCAGTGACCTCTCATATTTATCTGGAAACTCCTCTTTCCCTTTCGACAAATATTTTTCCATACCTCAAACAAAACCAAATGCCAAGATCTGTGGAATCTTTGTACCAAAATAAATAGAGCTGGTGTGTATGCTTTGAAATTCTCCTTCCACAAATAAGAATTCCAGCTGACTCCCGTTAGGAGTCAGCAGCACGGGCAGGAGATCCATTGCTAAATTTGGACTCAGAAGATCTCAGAGTGCCAGCTCCGTTCCACGGTGGCTGGTTACGGAGAACGAATCACTCAATCTCTATTTTGGGCCCTTAATTTCATCACTGACAAAATGGGGTCAATGATACTTCATGTTCATGTCCCAAAGGCTGGACACAAGCTCTGAGCCTTTGGGGACATAGGAGAATACATATCGCAAATGTGAGTTCATTTAAAGGATCTGTTTGATGTAGGAAAGGGGGGCACTGCTCTTGCCTCACTGTGACTACAGTCAAGAACGTGTAAAGGAGCTCACTGTGAAGGGGACTGTGTCAGGAACCAGGGAACAGGCGCTGGTTTTTCTTTTCCCGTGATTAATCATGCGACATTCAGGCCAACTGGAGTGAGACCTGAAGGACATATTGCAGCCAGTCTAATCCTAATCATGCACATTGATACATATTAACTGTAGTTATTATTAATGGTGATTATTACTGAAACTGTTAGTCGCTCAGCTGTGTCCGACTCTTTGGGACCCATGGACTGGAGCCTGCCAGGCTCCTCTGTCTATGGGAGTCTCCAGGCAAGGATACTGGAGTGGGTTGCCATTTCCTTCTCCAGAAGCTCTTCCCAACCCAGGGTTTAACCCAGGGTTCAAACCTGCCTGCACTGCAGGCAGATTCTTTACCATCTGAGCCCCAGGGAAGCCTATGATGATTATTATTATTCCCAGTGTATTTAACAAAGGTCATGGTATACCTAGTTTGTGACAATGAGCAGTTCCATATTTTGTGAAAGTATCACATGCAAGAACTACTGTATTTCACACATTAAGTCAAAGTACCAAGTACAAGAAGAAAAGGGAATGCTCCTTTGTCAACAACTACATCTACAATCTCTAGAATCAGAGGCCTCCTGATTTACTGATAAGCACCAACTTATAAAAGAAACACTGCTTCAGACAACACCAGGCAATAACAGCCATGATTCTGCTTTTACTTAATGCTATTTTCAAGATACTCAACAGTTTGAAAGCATGCAAGTCAAAGACTTGCCACTACACAACTGAATCAATAACAGTGCAAGAATATCAGTGGTCATGAGATAAACGATGGATCATTTTTCACATTTCAAAACTAGTAATGGCTGACTACGCGGGTAACACATACTGTCTCCACTGGGCAAAAGTCTTACTGAATGTCTAAAGCCTTCAAAAATAGGTCTCTAAACCCAGACAGAAATCGGCATTCTAATGACATTCCAATGTCAATACTGTGGAGTACTATCAAGCTGACAAATATCTACAGATAAAACCCACAAAAAATAACTGTGTTACCACAATTAAGAGTGCGTATATGTACATGGGGGCAAACAGTGATGGAACCATTAGTTCAATTATTTTTCAGTTTCCAGACACGGTAAATCACACCAGCAGAAGCATCAGAAGGAGCAAAGGCAACACAGACACTTCCAAAAAAATTTTTAAGTGAAATTTAAAAAATGCAAACAATTTTCTATGCATCAATTCCATTACCTTGAACACTGCTAATGCCCAGGGCCAACACATGATGCAATATTTAAATATATTCAAGCAGTGAGGCATAGAAAGCCCTGCCTGTGACAAAGAGGTGACACGATTTTTATAAAAGACCATCAACACACAGCAGCAACATAACTTTGCTAACCCATTCTTGAGAGTTCAAGCTCTTCCCCAAAGACAGACATTCTCTGTAGATACCTTTAATGCCTATATTCACATAGTGCCTAGCACACAGTGGGTGCTCAAGATATGTCAGACTTCCAATAAACATATTTCTTTAATTGAGCAAATCTTGGAAAAATTTGTTAACTATTTCAGAATGTTGGGAAAATATTATAGAAGGATCAGAACACTTCAGTTTAAAGCCATGTCCCATCACTCTTTTTCTTCCTTCTTCAGATATTTCCAGACTGCCTGCTACTCATGGGCAGACCTTCTGTAAGATCCTGGAGACTTAGCATCTGAAAGAGAGGCTCATATAGACACATGCACACATATGCACACACACTCAAGGGTTGTGATGGAAAGGCTTGGTGGGGACTCAGAAGAGGAAGAGGTCAATCCAAGCTGTCAATGGGGAAAGGGTGTGGACTGAAATTGTAGAGAAGGCTGTTATCCTTAAGAAAGATTATGCACAATCACACAGAACTTTAGGAAATGTGAACATTTAAAGGTAGGTGGCTCAGACAGCAAGGTGTCTGCCTACAATGTGGGAGACCTGGGTTTGATCCCTGGGTCAGCAAGATCCCTTGGAGAAGGAAATGGCAACACACTCCAGTACTCTTGCCTGGAAAATGCCATGGATGGAGGAGCCTGGTGAGCTTCAGTCCATGGGCTTGCAAAGAGCTGGACATGACTGAGTGACTTTCTTTCTTTCTCTTCTAAAGAGAGAGAAGTTAACATGAGGAATGTAGTGGAAATATCAAGGCCAGTTGAATACACCTTATTGGGAATTCTGTTAACCTAGGTCTCCATTTTGTTATCTGTAGAAGGGTCAAAATGCTTTCTAGACCTAAAGAACTAATATCAGCCATATATTAGCTATGTCCTTACTTACTGGGCTTCCCCGGTGGCTCAAATGGTAAAGAGTCTGCCTGCAGTGCAGGAGACCTGGATTCAAAAGCTGGGTAGGGAAGACTCCCTGAAGGAGGAAACGGCAGCCCACTCCAGTATTCTTGCCTGGAGAATCCCATGGACAGAGGAGCCTGGTGGTCTATAGTCCATGGAGTTGAAAAGAGTTGGATATGACTGAGTGACTAACATTTTATATGTTAGCTTTGCTTTCCCTTAAAATACTAATAGTCAACATTTATGGAGTCTGCTGAACCCTGTCCTGAGAGTTCTCCAGGTATCAGTACATTTAATCCTCACAAAAACCAAAGCACAAGGATTGATAGGAAGTTCCAATTTATACAGTTTTATATAAACTGAGGCATACAGATAGTCAACACTTACCTAAGGTTGCAGAGTTAATATGTGCTAACTGCAATACTAAAATAGGAATGATGCTTTAATTCCCGCTCTCTTATGCCTCGCCTTGTTTTAAAGATTAAGATAATGGTATCTTTTACGACATCTCCCAGAATCATTATAAAGAATAAATGGAATGCTATGTATGAAACTACATAAAACCGTAAAAAGCATAGGTAGGTAAAATATCATCGACAAGCCATTCTAACCAAGTATGCTGTCCAATTTCTGAGAAAACCAGACTTCACTGTTTCCCTTTGGAGAGAAGTGTTAAAAATGAGGAGTTTGTGGAGAATCACTTTGGAGACCTACCGTCCACCACCAGAGGATGAATTATTTACCAGCAGTATAACCAGGCATGCCTGGGAGCAAACTATTGATTTCAGAGCCCATTTTTAACTCCGTATCAGGTTCCCTTCATCAGGAGGTAGCGCATAACCCACAGAGAAGGCAGAGTCAGACACAGATGATGTTTAGATGTTTGCCTTTGAGGGAGCAGATAATCAGGAGCTGGCAGTTTGATAAAAATAATAACTGACATACATGATCTTGCTCTAGCTAGATCTTTAACCTGAATCTACACATTTAAATTTTAATCTGCTGAGCTTGAGGAAAGAGATATTTCTGTTGGACTTTTATTCCAAGGAAAAGAGCAATGAGGATGCGTTAACTCACTTATGGCCAAACAGCCAATGAATGCAGGGGACAAGATTTGAACTGCATCCCCTGATCTCATAGCCTGTGCTTTCTCCACTGAGATCCTTGGACTTCTGATTTTCTATTTATTCACCCCAGGTCAGTTTTAAAGGCCTTAAAAAAATTCCTGGAGAATAAAAATCTACATCCAGTACTTCTGAGGCCACATCTCCCTTTGTGGCCAATTACAGCTCTGGATTTGCTTTGATGGACATTTCCCACAAAGTAAACAATCCTTCCTTATTATCATCAGGAGGTCGTTTTTGGTGTATACTCTGCAAATGGGTCCACAGCTGCTATGATCCTGGGGAGGTCTCACTTCTCAGCCCTTGGGAGGATAAATGATTTAACTCTTCATACCAACATGGATTTGATATTTTACACATGGCCAGTTAAAATTCAGGACCTGTTGAGTTAGCTAATCAATTAAAAAGAAAAAGATATTTAGTCTTTGTTCATCTGACAATGTCCCATGCCTTAATCCTATAAAACCACAGAGCCAGCATTTAAAATCTCATTCCAAATCCTATTTCCAGAGTTGTGATGTTTGTAGATGTCTGTCTTTGAAGGTGTGGCAATAATCAACCAGAAGTTTGATTTCCAAATCCATTAATATATACCAGAAACAAAAAAGCCATGGAATTAGCACACCCAAAGGACAAAGAATTAAAAAAAAAAAATTGCCCATACAAAGCCTATCCAGGAGGTGACCCTTTTTCATTGCACTAATTACAAGGAAATATAAAAGGGCAAGCTTTTTATTAATCAAGCTCTTTTCACTCAGCCATGAAGAACTGCTAGCCAGGAAGAAAGCAAAGAGACAGGGTGTTAATGTAAGCCTGATAATTAAATTCAGAATCAAGTGGATCAGAGGGAAGGGCATAAATGGAAAAGTCAGGTGGAGGTAAGAACTGGAATCTTAATCCTTTATAAAAGTACATGATTGTAGAAACAAAATAGAAATGAAAAGCTATCAAATAAAGCAACAATAAAGAAGGTTACATTTAGAAGTAAACAGTGAGTAAAAATACCACTGAGGCATTTTTAGTATCTTGCCTCCCAGAGCATGAAGTCCTTTCCTATAAAATCTCTTCCATTTATTTTCATACAATCTCTGTGAAATACACAGGCCAAGTGCAGGCTGCACAATCTTGCCTCAGATCAGATAATTAAGAGAATGACAGAAGAGGTCCCCAATCTCTGAAACTTAGGTCCGTATTCTACGATTATCCTTCAAACATTTTGTTGAGTATAATAATTACAAGCACAGAAAGGGTAGAGATGATAAAACTCACATCTAAAGATTTTTCTAGCATAAAAAATTCTTGTTGCCCTCTGAATCTGTGCTTTTTTACTTTGTGGAAAATACTGAATAAGGATGGAAAACAGTGGAAAAAGTGGAGGAGAAACCATCAAAGTCAGGAGATGAAGTTCTGATCCCAGCTCAAATTCACTGTGCAAACTTGGGACAGCATCCTTTTTTTTTTTATAACTTTATTTTACTTTACAATATTGTATTGGTTTTGCCATACATTGATATGAATCCGCCACGGGCGTATACGAGCCCCCTCCCACCTCCCATCCCATATTATCTTTCTGGATCATCATCCCTGTACACCAGCCCTAAGCATCCTGTATCCTGTACCGAACACAGACTGGCACTTCGTTTCTACATGACAGTATATGTTTCAATGCCATTCTCCCAAATCATCCCACCCTCTCCCTCTCCCTCAGAGTACAAAAGTCTGTTCTATACATCTGTGTTGGACAGCATCCTTTAAACTCTCAGTGTCTCAGTTTTCCTACAAGGTAAGGTAAGGGTGTTGAGATTATTCATTTCATAGATGAATACTCCCTGGGTCTGCTGTCCCATGTGCTTTGTGGGAAGATAGGATATGACTGGTTTGCCATCTGCAGATGGAAAGGTGGGAAGATTATCACACATAGGCAAACCAATGAGGACACTAAATCGTGATGAGGATAGTAATGCGTTCATATAGTGGCATTGGATCAGGAAGAAATGGTGGATGGCATGGGGGTACTGGAGGAAAGACTTCCCAAAGAAGAGAATCCTTAATCTGAGCCCTTCAGAATTAGTTTGCATGGCAATCAATGGGTTCTGGTAAACATGAATTCTGTGTAGCTGGAATGTAGCATCCATGGAGGATGGGAAACATTTAGGGAAAGCAAGGTGGAATAGCAGGAAAACAGCTGTCTAGCAAAGGATCTCATGAACTGCACTAAGGGCATTTTTAAAAATTTTTAATTTATTTTACTTTACATTGCTGTATTGGTTTTGCCGTACATTGACATGAATCTGCCATGGGTGTACATGAGTTCCCAATCCTGAACCCCCCTCCCACCTCCTTCCCCATATCATCTCTCTGTGTCATCCCAGTGCACCAGCCCCAAGCATCCTACATTGAGCCTAGACTGGTGATTCGTTTCTTACATGATAGTATACATGTCTCAATGCCATTCTCCCAAATCATCCGACCCTCTCCCTCTCCCAGAGTCCAAAAGTCTGTTCTATGCATCTGTGTCTCTTTTGCTGTCTTGCATACAGGGTTATTATTAACATCTTTCTAAATTCCATATATATGTGTTAGTATATCTACTACTGTGTGCAGGAATCTCTCAGAAGAAATGGAGTGGCCATCATAGTCAACAAAAGAGTCTGAAATGCAGTACTTGGATGCAACCTCAAAAACGACAGAATGATCTTTGTTCATCTCCAAGGCAAACCATTTAATATCACAGTTATCCAAGTCTATGCCCCAACCAGTAACACTGAAGAAGCTGAAGTTGAACGGTTTTATGAAGACCTACAAAACCTTTTGGAACTAAACCCAAAAAAGATGTCCTTTTCATTATAGGGGACTGGAATGCAAAAGTAGGAAGTCAAGAAACACCTGGACTAACAGGCAAATTTGGCCTTGGAATGCGGAATGAGGCAGGGCAAAGACTAATAGAGTTTTACCAAGAAAATGAACTGGTCATAGCAAACACACTCTTCCAACAACACAAGAGAATACTCTACACATGGACATCACCAGATGGTCAACAACAAAATCAGACTGATTATATTCTTTGCAGCCAAAGATGGATAAGCTCTATACAATCGACGAAAACAAGACCAGGAGCTGACTGTAGCTCAGATCATGAACTCCTTATTGTCAAATTCAGACTCAAATTGAAGAAAGTAGGGAAAACTGCTAGACCATTCAGATATGACCTAAATCAAATCCCTTATGATTATACAGTGGAAGTGAGAAATAGATTTAAGGGCCTAGCTCTGATAGATAGAGTGCCTGATGAACTATGGAATGAGGTTTATGACACTGTACAGGAGACAGGGATCAAGACCATCCCCATGGAAAAGAAATGCAAAAAAGCAAAATGGCTGTCTGGGAAGGCCTTACAAATAGCTGTGAAATGAAGAGAGGCGAAAAGCAAAGGAGAAAAGGAAAGATATAAGCATCTGAATGCAGTTCCAAAGATTAGCAAGAAGAGTTAAGAAAGCCTTCTTCAGCGATCAATGCAAAGAAATAGAGGAAAACAACAGAATGGTAAAGACTAGAGATCTCTTCAAGAAAATTAGAGATACCAAGGGAACATTTCATGCAAAGATGGGCTTGATAAAGGACAGAAATGGTCTGGACCTAACAGAAGCA
>SJYC01144691.1:0-84308 GCA_006408675.1 Madoqua kirkii | reverse complement strand
TGTCTCACTAAGCAGCGCTGGTCTGGACACATACTGGGGCAGGGGTATTTTATGCTACAGCATGCATGGGGGCGGGGGGGGGGGAGAAGGTGACTGAAATTCACACTTCAGTTTCCATGCACCCTGAGGACACGTGCTGGCCGTGTAAAGTGCACCGTGATAGGAATAGTTTCTGTCTCATTTACCTGTGGGTATCTGCGGCTCCACCACCGTACATTAGAGTTGTCAGTGTACAGTCTGAAAAATTTATCTTCAGATTTTCTTGGTCTCAAAAACTTCTCCCTCATCATCAGATATAGACACACCCACCCCTTGTTAAGTATCATTTAAGTATCAATTATATATTGATGATGCTGCCTGCAACGCAGGAGACCTGCGTTTGATCCCTGGGTTGGAAAGATCCCCTGGAGAAGGGCAAGGCTACCGACTCCCGTATTCTGGCCTAGAGAATTCCATGGACTGTACAGGCCATGGGCTCGCAAAGCAGACACGACTGAGTGACTTTCACTCACACAATCAGACATGACTGAGCAACTTTCACTCACTCACCCACTCACTCACAATGTGCTTCTCTGTAGACGTAACCTCTCTAGACAGGTGGACCCTTGTCTTGTTTTAACCACCCTTCATACACTCTTTTAAGTTCCCTGAATTTTCCACATGTGTCCTCATCCCAGGGCCCTGGTGTGAGCTGCTTCGGGCACCTGACGATTTCTCCCATACATCAGTTGACTCCTTTTCATGCATCTCCTAGCTTGTGTGTCTCCTTCTTTCAAGAGGTGTTTTTTTTCTGACCAAGCCCCTGGAGTGGCTTTTCAGGCATCCTCAACATGCCCCTGGCTACACCTTCATCTGAGCACGTCTCACCTCCAGACACTCGCTAATGATCTGTCCTCCTCCACTCCAGGAGAGCAGAGGCCTGTTTGTCTTATTAAATACAGTGTCCCCAGAGTGCAGGGAAGTGGCAAGATCATCGCATGTGCCATAATTTCACCCAATGAGGGAACAAATGAATGAAAATGAGTACTAGAAAAGTGACGATGCCATCGAGTAAAGAACAACAGAAACCCCACAAAACTTCCAGAATATCAAAAGTGACCAGGTGTGCAAGTGACACAGAAGGTAAACACTTAAGACAGTGGTTTAGTTGCTCAGGCATATCTGGCTGCAGCCCACCAGCTCCTCTGTCCATTCTTCCCAGGCAAGAATTCTGGAGTGGGTTGCCATTCCCTCTCCAGGGGATCTTCCTGCCCCAGCGACTGAACATGCATCCCCTGTGCTGCAGGCAGTCTCCTGCCTTGCAGGTGGATCCATCACCAACTGAGCCACCAGGGAAGCCCGAAAGAACAGAAATGGCAAGCCAGGCCCACAAAACAGGTAGACAGAAAAGAGCTTCAGCAAAAGCATCCTAGGGCAGCGGTAGGATTTAGAAAACAAGAGGGACATAGGAACACTCTGACTGTGAGCTCCACTTTCTAAAAGGTCTTGGTGATATCTTCTGGTTGTTGTTTGTTTTTTTTTAAGTTTCCCCTCACTTCCTTTCTGTGAAAACCAGCATCATAGTCATCGACAGCATTCAGCCAAGTCTCCCATTCAGCAGAAGAAAGAGGGGCCAATGTGTAAATTCACACCAATATTTTCTTCCTGTTTTCTCCCCTCTCCATGCCAGGGGGATCTGCTCTAGTGCTCTGGGAGGCAACCTCCACACAGGCTATTATATGAAGAGTGCCCCTTGGGATTGTGCAATACGGCCATCCCGGAAAGAGAATCACCGGGCAAAGTGGCAGCAAAAATGGCAACAGTCATAGCTATCTAGACTTCCTCAGCAGGGAGGATTTTCTTTAAAAATGTCCCAACAAGGCAAAAAAATGTCAGTGCTATGGACAGCCAGTTCCTGATAACAAAAGCAAAAACAGGCTACATGCCAGATTCTTGAGGCTAGGCTGTACTGGTTTTAGGTCTTGTGTAACCCAAGGGAGTCTCAGGACCCCTCACTCTCAATGGTATTCCCAGGGTTCTCTGCTCCCATCATAAAGGCCTCCCTCCTACCTGTGTCTTCTTGAGACTCAGGAGACTGTCAGCCGCACAATTCACTGAGCATGCAACCTTTGAGGAGCTCCTGAGGTCGTATTTGAAACACGTGGCATGGATTATGAAAAAGACATTCTCTATTAGCCAAGCTAATAAGGAATCCTCCAAATAATTTAGACCACATGGCCATTACAGAGGCCTTCCAATGACTTTCAAAGACTCAACAGACATTTTCATGATCAATTTCAAGACTCTTGTTCACAAAAGCCTACCAGAGTCAGCAAAATCTCATAGGACATACTGGCACACTACCAGCAGGGAAGAGGAGAGAATGAGTCTAGTCCCCCTTAGAGGAGACAGTGAATCAACCAGAAGCATTTCCAGTTTTATGATGATTCCACTTCAGTGTTTCCTTTCAGGATCATCCCCAGGAGCCCTGCACACCCACCATATACCACCTTCTACCTCTAGGTGGCAGCAGCTTCCTTCTGTTCTCAACACCCTCGCCTTTGGCCTTTTGTTTCCTAGTCGCTATAATCCCACCCTCCCTTTGCTTTCTCAAATAAACACTTCACAGCCTGTAAAGTTTGGGGAAGATTACTGTAAGCCACTTGCACTGTAAGAAACCAGTCTATTCTGTCCGTTAAGCAACAGGGTTCTTCAAAAAGTCTGAAATAATTCAGGTCTAAAGGAAAAATAAGAGAAAGTTATTTTCTTTCTCCAGAACTATCAACTATACGCTCGAAGGAAAGCAATGTTTCTTTTTCTTTACAGTCCTCTAAGGAAAAAGGCAAAGAGTAGAGGAGTGGGAAAACAGATGGAACTGGAGAGATTTCTAGTTTACAAGAACATTAATTTACTCCTATGGGTAATTTAAATCATCGCTTTCTAAAAGATCTAACCCAACATGTCCATGTAGAAGGCTGGAAGGGAATATTTACTACTCACACAGAGTTAATAACATACTTAGTGTTGAGGTGGTGGTGGTTGTCAGTTGCTAAGTCGTGTCTGATCCTTTCAACCCCACGGCCTGTAGCCTGGCAGCCTCCTCTGTCCATGGAATTTCCTGGGCAAGAATACTAGAGCGGGTTGCCATTTTCTTCTCCAGGGAATCTTCCTGATCCATGGCTAAAACCCGCATCTCCTGCATTGGCAGGTAGATTCTTTACCACTGAGCCACGTAGAAAGCCCAAGGGTACCCTTCTGTTAATTTGGCCTTGGTAGAAACAGAAGTAAGTTGGTTACATCTGCAACCAGAAAAGCTATCATTTCTGCTTGGATGTAACGCCTGCCCTTCCTGGAGTATGTATTTATCTAATGTATCAAACCACAGTCCTACCTAAGCACACTCACCGGCTCAGAGTTCTAAATCATTGAAGTTAAGAAGGACCCAAGATGGTTGAAGTACTGGGTTGGCAAAAATGTTTCAGTTTTTTTCCAAAAGATGTTACAGTCTTTCTGGCCAACCCAAGAACTTATCACTTCATTTGGGGTTATAATAACTGCTAGGTATGTCAAAAAAAATCATGCAGGCAGAAGAAAAAGATTCCTTTTATGTACAGCTGGCCTTTGACTATGGGTTAATACCTAGGGTTTATAAAGCACTTTCAAGGTGATACTATGATGAGTATTATCTCTGTTGCACTCTTCCCAAGACCAAATTTGAATAGTTTAGGTCAAAAATCATTCGTTCATTCAATAGAAAACACTGAGTGAAGGAAGCAGAAAATCTGGTTTAGCTTAAGTGATAAATTTATACTAGAACCTAAGCCTGCAGACTTCAAGCTTTATTCATTTCCTAGGAAGCTCCTCTGGAGAAGGCAATGGCAACCCACTCCAGTGTTTTTGCCTGGAGAATCCCAGGGACAGGGAAGCCTGGTAGGCTGCCGTCTACGGGGTCGTACAGACTCGAACGCGACTGATGCGACTCAGCAACAGCAGCAAGCAGCAGCAAGCAGCAGCAAGCGCCTCTTTCTTTTAGCTAAGTGTGTTTGGTTTAAAATTTTCTGAAGTATACCATTCAAAGTAGGATTTCTAGGAAAATGGATGGTTTGAAGAGGTTAGGATAAAGCTAGTGAGTTTTCAGAATGAATCCAATTAATATTTTGGCTAAATACTCTACTTATGCTTTGAACATTTAAGAGTAAGGCCAGGGAGAACCCATTTATTTTTATTACTAAATTTTACTTACTAATTGGAGGACTGCCTTCGTCATCCAAAATATAGGAAAAGACTGGCTCCAAGGAACAACGCTGAAGTTTTCTGGCCTGGAGAATTCCATGAACTGTATAGTCCATGGGATCACAAAGAAATGGACACAATTGAGCGACTTTCACTTTTCATCAGTTGCCTTTAGCGGTAACTTCTAGCTCACTGGTAACATGGCAAGTGGATGGTGCTGGTTTAAGAGGCAGCATCTTCCCCATCACTGTTTGGTACGAGCACCTCCTCTTCCTTTGGGAAATCCCTCATTGTGTGTGGTTTTAATGGGACTGATAACCGAGATACCCTGCCCTCACCTCGGTCAAAGGCTGGGCATCTGCGTCAGGTTGGGTTGAGTTGATCGGACTCTGGTGTCCTCGACTGTGATCCAGGAGCTGGGGCTGTCTCGTCACAAGATTGCACCTTCTTACTCAACCTGCTTCCAGGTCCTGCTCTGCTCCTTGGGTTTCCTAAGGACCAACTCCTCACTTTTTCCTTTGACTCCATAACGCACCTCACATCCTTCAACAAAATACCTTTCAAGTATGTTAGACAGACTCAATCGGTTTCCATTACTTCCAACCAAAGAACCTCACCTGCTAAAGGAGACTGAACTGAATGAAAACTGAGACAGAGCTAATGGCTACAGACCAGTTCCAGCAGGGTCCTCAGCTCTTCAGCAACTACCCGAGGGCTTATGTGAAGCAGCTCTGACTAAAACCTGTGTGATACTGTTGTGCTCAGATGCTCAGTCATGTTTGCCTCTTTGTGACCCCATGGACTGTCCCCTGCCCAGCTCCTCTGTCCATGGGATTTCCCAGGCAAGAACACTAGAGCCGGTTGCCATTTCCTTCTCCAGGGGATCTTCTGCACACAGCGATGGAACTTGCTTCTCCTGCACTGGCAGGTGGATTCTTTACCAATAGTGCCACGTGGGAAGCCTACGTGTGATATTGGTTGGCTTTAACTGGTGGGCAAATAGGTCACACACTATCTGCTGCTATCTTAAAACTGATGAAATATATTAATTACGAGGATATTGGTCCTTCCTTAGGTAATCTAGTACTCTACTAAGAAATGCAATAAATAGCCAACTTGAAGGAAAGCATTAAGCAACTTTATGAAAATCTAGCGGTCAACTGAGAAAAATTATAGTAAGATGAGATTTTATTTGATTTTTAAATGGCTAGTTCACTGTCCATATGTCTACAGAGAAATCTCCATGGCTTAGAAAGATGATACTGAAAATATGACTGACAGAGGAAAATCAAAACAAACCCACTTGGTAACCCCAAGCATTCCCACAAGGGAATCCCCTTAAGATTTATGATCTGAGCAATATTCCCAGCATATTCAAGAACACATTAGGATTTCTGATTGGGTCCTAACATTAAGTCATTATTCTTTCAAATATATATTTAGAAGGCAGGTTTGACTAGCTAATCCTTTAGCCCAAATGTATCCACTGAAAAATACTGTGGAAGACTAAGACAGACTGTGGCTGCTCTAGATAGACATAAAATAAGACCTTTCATTGTTTTGGACTTCCCTGGTGCTCAGACGGTAAGGAAGCTGCCTGCAATGCAGGAGATTTGGGTTCAATCCCAGAATTGAGAGGATCACCTGGAGAAGGAAATGGCAACCCACTCCAGTATTCTTGCCTGGAGAATTCCATGCAGAGAGAAGCCTGGAGGGCTACAGTCCATGGGATTGCAAAGAGGAGGACATGACTGAGCTACTAACAAACATAACACTTTCATCGTTTTAATATCTTACATTAATTATCAGAGAACTTGTAATTCTACTATCAAAGATATATCTTTTTTTCATATTGGGATAGTTTTTTTACCTGCATTATTCATTTGTTGTTTAGTCGCTAAGTCGTGTCTGACTCTTTGCAACCCCAGGAACTGTAGCTCCCAGGCTCTTCTGTCCATGGGATTACCCAGGCAAGAATACTGGAGTGGATTACCATGTCCTTCTCCAGGGGATCTTCCTGACCCAGGGATCGAACTTGGGTATCCTGCATTGCAGGCAGATTCTTTACCATCTGAGCCACCAGGGAAGCCTTATTCATTAATGACTCCCCAACCCCCTTATCCTGCCTGTTTCATTACAACACGACCATTATTTTAAAAGTCTACATCTGAAAAGTTTGACAGGGAGGGGACTGTGATAGAGAATAATGCCCGCTGCACGACTGAAAAATGTACAAACCTGTAGTTTTAGTAGCTTTCCCAGATTCAATCACGATTCCTGATTATACCTTTAAACTAAGAAACAATAACTATATGAAAACTGTGCTACAAGTCCCAGAATTATAAACAAGTCATTTTCTTGCTTCTTTTCTTCTGCTTACTATGGATTTAATTTGCTCTCCTCTTTTGGTGTCCTAAAGTAAAAGCTTAAGGTAACTGATTCTAGATCCTTCCTCTTTTATAAAATATGCATTCAATGCAATAGATTTCCTCCTAAGCACTACTTTATATGCTTACTACAAAATTTGATAATCTGTGTTTTCACTTTCATTTACATCTGACCTTTAAACAAACAACATGGGTTTGAAAGGTGTGGGTCAACTTATACGGGGATTTTTTTCAATAAGTATGTACTACAGTACTATACAACCTGAGGTTGACTGGAACCATATGCAGGGAACCATGGAAATGCAGGCCCAACTATATAGACTTTCAACTACATGCGGTCGGTCAGTGCCAATAACCTCTACTTGTTCAAGGGTCAACTGTAGTTAAAAGTATTCTTAAATTTCTCTTATAATTTCTTCTTTGACCCGTGCATTATATAAAAGTGTGTTGTAAAGTCTCTGTGTATTTTTAGATTTTTCTAAACAAGTCCTTTTGAATATTTAATGAATATGGGACCATATTAAAATGAGTTAATACAAGGACTTCATGGTGATCCAGGGGCTAAGACTCTGCCTTTCCAATGCAGATGGCCTGGATGTGATCCCTGGTTAGGAAACGAGATCCTGCAGGCTGCAAATAAGGCCCAGTGCAGACAAATAAAATTTTAAATATATGTAAGATAAAATAAAACTAGTTAATACACTAGAGATGCTTTAAGACACGACAGTACCACACACAGCTCCAATGCTAAGATGCCAGGAATAACAGAGAGTATATTGACAGGCTGAGTAATATGGTTCTGAGCAGCTGGTTGGTAAAAACAAATTATGAATGGACTCTTAATAGAGAAACAACTCAAAAGTGGTGACCTTTTAGCTCAGCTGAATCTTATAGCCTTAATTCTCCTATAATTAGAAAATAACCTGCTTTGATTTTTTCCCCGAATCATCTTTATTATGGCTGAAGGAATACTAGATGCAAAAATCAGCTGATATTAACAGGAATGTGAAACATTTTTATCATGACTGTTCTTGCTGCAGTTCTGGGTTAAAGAAAATTAGACCAATGGTCGTTAAGGGAAATCTCAAACATAGCACCCAAGTTTAAAGTATACATAATGGTCACCAAGCTAAATTTGAGGAGCTGGTGGAAGTCATGGAAGAATTTACTAGCTGACACTGGATTATAATGTAGAAAAAATAGGAATTTGAAGGGATTTTCCATGTAGCATCACTGTGGAAGCTTCTTTGCATTGTAAGTCAGTGTACAGAGAACTTGCAAACTGCAAACTGCTTTATGGTTATATACACTGCCGCCCATTTTCTGAATCTGTTATCAAACACTGGAAAGAACATGCTTCCAAACTAAATCTAAAGGCAACCTGCTGTTACTTATTTGCCAACACGTATGGATTAAAAAAAAAAAATGAAGACCAGGCAGGCATTCTGGGAACTGGAATCTTCACATATTAAAGTTGAGACACGGTATCATAATTTTTGCCCTGCAAGTCAAGAAGCAGTGAAATGCTCTGGTAATTAAAGTAACATAGTCAATATTATCTATAAATAATGAGCATGCAAGGATCTGCAAGATGATGAGTAAACATTTTGGCAGGGATCAGCTGCCACCGATTTTAAGCAATGTCTTTATCATGCCTCTCTTCTTTCTTTCCCCATCACGTCAATCTCATGGGAATTTCCCAGACAAAAGCCTTCTGCTTAGCCTGTAATGAATTAAACATCCACCTGATTTAATCTTTAGCATTTCTCTTGCTCTGCCCACAGGTAACTAACTGCCACAGAGCAGAAAGATGGCTGGACAGGAGTGTGGAGAACTGGGCTTATGCCCACATCTGACAAGGAACACATTTCTGTCTTTGGATCTCCATTTCTGTGTGTGAAAAAGTGAGAAGTTGAATTTGAACTTGATGACATTTACAGTTCCTTTTCAAGGGGCTTCCCTGGTGGCTCCAAGGTAAAGAATCAGCCTTCCGGTGCAGGAGATGTGGGTTCGATCCCTGTGTCAAGAAGATCCCCTGGAGAAGGAAACGGCAACCCACTCCAGTATTCTTTCCTGGGAAATCCAATGGACAGAGGAGCCTGGAGGGCTACAGTCCATGGGGTCCCAAAGGGTCAGACATAACTGAGTGCCGAAAACAACAACAAAAACAACGAAAGTTCCTTTTCAGCCCCACAACTGATAACTACTGTATTCAGAAATGTCCTGTCTCCCCCACTCCCTTTGAAGAGCTAGTTCGGTCTCAGCTTTCTTAAAGGCTTCCAGGAGCAACAACTTGAGTGCCTTCCTCTGTTAAGGCAAAAAGCTTAAACAAGAAGCAATGTTCTTATTTTTATGACCAAAATCCGTATTAGTTACACTGTTCGAAAAGATTCAATGAAGTCATGTCTAACATCTGCAACTATATGCCTATAAACATTTAAGTTCATTTTAGCACAGCATATCCAACCATAAAACATCAAAGTGTGAAAAGGCTCTTCCTGCCCTTCCCTAAATTGGTGACACAGAACTTTTTCACTTCCAAATGTGAAATGTGATCCACACCCAGAATGTGTCATAATTGGCATGGATATGCTATTAAAACTAGAGCTTCTTTTGCAGACAGCTACATAACATCTCAGGCATGCTGGTAAGAAAGGAATCATAATTAAGACTGGTGGTGACGGCATCCGGATCATTAGAGAAAATTAATCCTATTTTACTAGTGGCAATTCCTATTAACAATGCCTAATTTCTCCATCACAATATAAATAGTCTACAGTCTCTACTATGTGACACATACCTCTGCACAAAACAGCCCCACACAAATGTTTTGGGTACACAGCATAACCATGACTACGCCATCATGAAACAACCATATACACCCAAGCCTTTGAAAACTTTTGGACTGGGGCCGGATGGAAGGAAAAGTATATAAACAGAAGAAAAAATAAAAAGCTAAAAATGAGGATTTTGGAATCCTCCCACTGAGACTGGCAAGCTTGGAGCCTTAAATCAACTTCAATGTTCATTTCAGATATTCCCCAACAAGCCCCGCCCTGTCCTGGTCCAACCTACACATCCACACCAAACACGTTTGTACATTTCAGATTCTAGAATAGCTCTGGGGATAAAAGGGCTGAAAGATGACTTGGAAACAGCCACTCTTTGTGGGTTTGGTATCAGAATATCATAGTTTCAAGCAAAAAGACTTGTGAAGAAGAAAAGTCTACCTATAGATTCAATCCTCTAAGAAGATTTACCCCATTTCCCCTCATTTGCCCCACAAGGAGCAAAATATTTTTTTCCCTGTCATTACACATGCAAGAAAAAAACAGCAAATGCTCTTAGTTGTCAGACAAAGGCAGGCATGAAACAAGAGCTGTGACACGATACAGGGAATGAAATTCATATGCTGAACCTCAAACACTTCATTAATCCTCAAATCAACGAATGGCAGAGAGGGAAGAGTCATTCCGATGGGCAGAGTTTATGTCTGGTCTGGATTGCTACCACTGATTAATTGAATATTAAATGAGTTGTCCGATGATCTCATGTTTTTTATTAGGGTGCTAATATATCTTGCAAGAAGTTCTTACTGTCATTCCTTAATCCCTGAAAGTTAGCAGATACCTATTACAGACATCTGTCACTGGACCCCTTACATCCTTGTGCTTTCAGCTCCTTCCTGGTTACGTACATTTTTTAGCCATATTTTCTTTCCATCCAGCAGGTTTGTTTGTCTTGAACAGATATTTTTTTCCACACATTTCTTCAGCTCCAGAGGAATTCCTGCCACAAGAATGCGGCCAGGGGATGGACACTGCCTCTCATATTAACATCATGGGAAGAAAAACACTACTTATAATGTTAAGCCATCTTTACTCAATAATAAGCATTGGTTTGAGACCTCAACCTCAGCCACTGACATTTACAATCTACCAATTGTCATGCATTTCCTAGGCATAACTTACAGGTTCAAGTTTTTTCATCTTTTACTGAGATTTAATTGCTTATATGATGAACAATATTTTTTAACTGATTGGAGCACTTGCTGGCTTCACCCAGCACCACGTATATATAGTACTTGTGGATATAACTCAAGCCAGAACCAAGTTAGTGTTAAATTTGGTATCTAATTCTGTAAATTATCCCAAAACTTTTGTTTTGGAAAGAGCAACTATCGCTTTCATATACATGGCTAGCAAGAGTATTTGAAACTTTTAGATCTTCAGAGAGAATATTTCACAAAAAAATAGCAACAATTCATCATTTAAGTAGATGTAGATGTGGATGATTCATTGGGCTTCTTCCTAGCTTTCCTATGTGATTTATTTCCATAAAACAGTTTCATAATATTTACATAAGAAAAATTCAAGGTAGTATATGCAACAGCATTTGTAACTAAACTCACAACCAAGTAAGTTAGAAATGTCTCCAGGTCTTTGTATCTGTGTTTTAATCAACAGAGTCCTTTGTCAGGACTCTGTTTTTTCTATTAATTTTGAGCCTTTACTCAAAAACCTTGGGAATCAGTTTTCTGACAATCTTTTTCCACCTTTATGTTTTTTCCCCTTCCATACTGTCTGTTCCCAAACTAGTCTTAAATAAAGTTGATAATTATTGTCCTCTGGATGTTGTACTATGAATGTATCTCTTACAGCATTATCTACATTTCATTATGTTATTTGTATTATATAATATTGTATATTATATATATGTGACATCACACTCACACACACTCACGCACACACATCCTTCAAGACAGTAAGCCCTAGAAAGACAGAAACCATGTTTTATTTATCTTTCTAATCTAGTGCTTGGGAGTGTAAATAAATGATGTTGAATAAATACAAGCTGAATTTTCTCATGGCTAGTATTAAAGATCCTTTTTGTTTTTCATGGATTACTGCTCTGGAGATAAAACTGTTTAAACTTACTAACCGAATTATGTGCTATGAATTATGTAGGAACAAGTTACTGTTACTCTAATACTCCAGGAAGGAAATGCAAAGAAAAGAAAATGTGTTATGGACTCAGGGATCCACATTTAGCCACTGAAATATAAGTTGCAGAAACTGGGCCTCTCCCCTGACAACATGGCACTCTACCCATTAGCTTATGTCACTCACTTGAGCATCTCACAATCTCTATCTGTCGTGAAGTTTCTTCAGTATGATGTGCTTTGGACTAAAAAGTAAGAGCAATTCCATGTAGTCAAAAAAGGACCTGGTTCATCTCTTTCCTTTTATGTAATGGCCATCAGTGTTATTATCCTCTCAGCTTTCCAGGTTTGACAGGGAACAATATGCTTTAGTGATTGTGAAAAATAGTGATTGTGAGGGATGCCCCAGCTTTTAGACAGTGTGTAAGCAAATGGCTGCTTCCTCTGTATTCCATTTCCCCCTCTGTGAAAAACCAAAGCATAATATTTAACAACAAGATCAAGCTATTGTGAGGGTTAATTAGATTTAATGGGGGAAGGGAGGCGAGCTGATTAGGCACTATTCAAATTCAAAGAATCATTATTTTGTGTCTAAAAATAATCCTCATTTAGGAGTAAAATTAATTTGGAAGCTCAATCTTTGGTAATCATCTTCCTATACTTAAAAAAAAGCCATGGTTTTTAATCAAAATCCCATTCTAACCGCAGTTCAATCAAGTAAAAAATGGAGACCTGTGAATTTCCATTCACCTTTGTAGTAAGATAGTACACGATTCAATTCTTTTTCTTTTCTTTTCCCTCTCTCCCTCCCTTCCTTCACTTCTTCCTTTCTTTTTCTGAAGATATACTATGTGGGGAAAGGTTAATTTTGGAGAATGAAGTAATATAAACAAATATGGATTTTATTAATAAAACTATATTGAGTTTTGTTTTATATGAAATATTTGTCAAACAGTCTAAATTTCCTCTTTAAAGAATCAGTAGTCAGGACTTCTTTGGTGGTCCAGTGGTTAAGACTCTGCGCTTTCACCAGAGGGAACAAAGACCCACATGGCCAGAAAAAAAAAAAAATTAGTAATCAATATTCTGTGGGTAAAATAACTTTTCAGGTTATTTCTGGCAAGTTTCATCTCTATTTTTGTTCAAGTGAAAGATCTTCATATTCCCCAAATTAAAAAACAGATGCCTGGATATTTAAGGCTAAAACCAGAAAAAGGGCATCTAAATAGTAATCATCCAAAATAATGTAATAGATTAACTTATTATGAAAATTTTCGTAAGAAATAGAAGTTGGTACCTGAGAAAAATTGAGTTGTCTAAATCTTATTAAAAAAACACAGTGTCTTTAAAAAATGGGACACATTCTTTAAAAACGTCACAGTTGATAATCCTGGGAAATATGCCATATCTATTTGGAAAAAAATGTTGCACTCAGTTTTTGGTGAACGAAGACTTTTGGCTGGAAAGAAACTCCATTCATGTTTGTTCAGAATTTTCCAAAGGAAAGGGGAATAATGTAGCTCAAGCAGTAGAAATATATTCTCTACAGAACCAGGAATAATTGACACAGTCCTTTTAAATATTCCCACACAATTTATAAATTCTCATCACTTTGACTGTATACTCACCAAGCAAACTTCTGATTATTCATTCGATTTCCTCGGACCCTTGATACTGGGGACGGATGTACCCTGTAGTAGGCAGATGAGAATAATCCAGGCATTAAAAAAGCATTTTCCTGATTACAAGTGAACAAAAAGTGATCTGGCTTATAAATGATCTCTTTCAGATTAGCTTAATGTAAAATGGCCCATAACATAAGCACCTCTTCGTAAATGAATGCAGTTCAATTCCTATGCCTACAGACCTGCAGTCTCTTTCCTTTTGCACCACTTTTAACATAACAAGCATTTGTCACAACGTTCCCTGTGAAGATCCAGCAAAGCAGGACCAGTTTTAATAAGTTGATTCATTCATTCAGTCCAACAAAAAGTTACTGTTGCCAACCTAATCCCTGCCAGGTGTAGGAGCGCATAAAAATAACATAAGGTCTAGTACTGACCCTCAACAAGCCCTTTCTGCCAGCTGTTCTCACAAGGACGACACAGAGAGACAGTCTAAGTACACATTCCCTCAGTTAACTTCTAGATTTAAACCCTAAAGTAACATTGCAAAGGAGATCAGCATACACCCTCCCCAAATATCTTACTTTGCCATAATGACTGTTTTGATTTGAAGGGAGCCATAAACACAAACACGGGAAGAGCTCTCTACCTTTCCTCTATAAGTAAATTTTAATTTGTAAAGGCCTTCCATCCAACAATTCCCATATCAGGAAAAGGTGTACAACATACAACTCATCCCCAGAAATGGTATTGAGATGAGTTGGCATAAACAACCCTTATTTAACATAGTTTCCCCCCTATACACTTCCTTGCTACCTCCCTAGAATGTAGCCCCCTAGACTCCCAGACTCCCTTGTCTTTTGACAAAGCAATACTCCACAATTTTTTTTGCCTTTGTTAAAGTGGTATGTAAGCCCCCAATTCTAACCACCCCTTTGAATTACTCACCACTGAGTATTCCTGCAAGCATGAATGCATGTTTTATGTGTAAATAAACTGTTTTTTCCTCTAGCTAATCTATCTATTGTCAGTTTAATCTGCACACCTTCAGACACTAAACTTGAGAGGACAGAGGAAAAAATTAACCCCCATCCCTTATACTACTGTGCTGTGCTAAGTCACTTCAAGTCAGGTCTGACTCTTCGCAACCCAATGGGCTATAGCCTGCCAGACTGTACTTTGCACTCAGAAGGTTTATTTCTTCCAACATCCCTCCTCTGTCCATGGAATTTTCTAGGCAAAAATACTGGAGTAGGGTGCTTGCCCCTTATAGTAACTTCATCCAAATGTCCCAGCACAGAATCTGTGGGAGGAAGGATGGGTGAGTAGTTATTTTTAGGTGAAAGGTCTTCTATATGTGATGCTCTCTAGCCAGGCTTTGAAGATCATGTCAGTTCAAACCTTTAGCTAAATATTGAGGGAAAGACAGTAAAGTCCATATTGTTGTACAAGCTCCTTGGGTTGGAGTCATCCACTGGAAATTTCTAGGAACTGCTGATGTCTTCCAAGCAGGAGTTAGCTACTGGACCTCCATGAACCTCCACCTCTTTGTGGGTCACTTACTGGCAGCACAATTGGCTCCACTTCCGGTCCCCATGGCCAACTTCCTGCTTTCTTCTCTCTTTACCAGGTACTTGCGAGATATAGGCAGTGTTTAGGCTTGTGCTATCTTTACCCTTTAGATCTCAGTCATTACTCTTATTCACAAGACAAAAAAGTAAACCGGGATTCCACATCCAGTTAGAATCAACAGCCCCAAGGTTCATTAGAATCTCCATTCTCCACAGTTGCTCAGTGAGTGAGAATCATTCAAAACAAGACAAAACAGTTCTAACCCCTCTGAAGGGCCAAATCCAGTCTTTCTGTAAATCCAGAGCCAGACCGCACTTCGCACTCAGAAGGCTTATTTCTCCCACCGTCCCTTATTAATATTCTTTGCCTCACAGCCCTTCTCAATGGCTGATGCAGCTGAGCTGCTCAGCGCAGACTTCCTGCTCCGTGTGGGGGAAGGGATGTTAATTATGCAGAAAGATGGAGAGCAGCCAGACAGCCCCTCTGGTGAACTGTCTCATTCAAGCACGGGCCACTTCCTGCTGTTTCGCAGCTACAAGGATCACCTGTTGGTCTTGGCAAGCGGCCAACCTGGGGCCTAGCGGAAATGACAGACTCAGCTAGAAATGAAAGCCAGCTCATATTCCAGTACCCCAAATTGGGGACAGAGTGAACAAACATGCAATAAAAATGCACAAGAGTTACACACAAGGTAACAAGGCTCTTTTTTCCCCTGCTCTGCTTTTTTTTTTCCTTTTAGTCTGTCTGCTTGAAATACAATCATGAAAATGCAAGAACTGTGAGCCAAAAAATGTCTGTCCAGTTGAAGTCCCCTGACCTAGGGGAAAATGAAGGAAATCCTCTTGAGCCTTGCCTACATTCCCCCTGGGGTGTCAGAATCCTACTGCCTGAATACAGTTTTAACAAGTAATAGCCCAAATACCGGAGAAGGCACTGGCAACCCACTCCAGTGTTCTTGCCTGGAGACTCTCAGGGACGAGGGAGCCCGGTGGGCTGCCGTCTATGGGGTCACACAGAGTTGGACATGACTGACATGACTTGGCAGCAGCAGCAGCCCAAATACACACACGTTCTTTAATTCACTCTGCATCCTTTAAATGTTTACTGCATATTGATTCCTCCTTAACCTTACTTTTAGTCATCATGGTAATTCTTCGAAGTGAAGTTTGACAGTATAGAAATATTCTCTCACTCATGTGTCTCACTGCATGTATCAGTGGGAAAAAAAAAATGGGTCTGTTTAACCTATAGCTGGGCTTCCCAGGTGAGGCAGTGGTAAAGAATCTGCCTCTCAATACAGGAGACACAGGGGACTGTGGTTTGATCCCTGGGTTGGGAAGATTCCCTGCAGTAGGAAATGGCAACCTGTTCCAGTATTCCTGCCTGGAGAATCCCATGGACAGAGAAGCTTGGTGGGGTACAGTCCATGGGGTTGCAGAAAGTCAGACATGACTGAACGACCGAGCACAGAAACACACCCAACTTATAGTACAATGTTCTCTAGGTCATTGTATCTTTTAGCAAAACTCTATTGACCCATAGATCAAACACTATAAGCAGATAATTTTTATAATGGTTTAACCTCTTCAAATGATTCCTGATTTTGTGTGATCAAATCATTATAAAGCTTTTCACATCAAAATGGTAAAGTAAGAAAGGTTTTTTCCCTTCCCAAAGTGAGTAAATTGATAACTCAGAGCTTACTTTATCTGAGGAAAGTAGCCCATAAATTTGCATTTCAGCTCTTGCCAAATTTCATTTCTTCAAAGAAATATGCTGCATTTCTGTGTCTGTCTTTAAGTGGTGACACTTCTTACCATCGCCTACCTGCTTTCCACATACGGCAGCCAGGCAGGTAGCAAAGTCAAAATCCCAGGAGGAGAAACCACCGTCTAATCTGCATGTCATGCATTATTCATGACCTCCTGATTCCTGCACCTGCATCTAGGCAGGAAGCTTGCAGGGCATGTTCATTACTCTCCTCTCAGCCTCACACAGGCTCCATTACTGCTAAGCTACTTTGTTCTCTAAGTGAGTGTTTCAGGCCTTAGTACTAACCATTGGATAGGGGAAGAAAAAAAAAATCACCAGGCTGCAGGAAAGGGCAAGGTTCGTTGTTGTATAACATGCATTCAATCCTACAACATGCTCTTCTGAGACTGACAGTTTATGTCAGATGGAAATGTTCCTATTTGGTGATTTACATTACACAAAAAAGGAAGCTATAACATTAAGGCCATGTACACCAACTGTTCTATTTATATACACTTACTCATCTGAGGCAGACAGCATGTTTATAATTTTACCCAACACAAGGCTTAATTTAGCTTTCTTGCTAAGCATGTGAGAACTTTTTAGATACCTTCTTACACAAATCAGCCTTCCTTCTTTGGGTATAAGCACTGAAAGACCTGACCCTCAAATCTTGTACTGTAATGACTAACATCTATAATTAATCAAGACAATGTGATTGCTCCTGTTTTTCAATATTTTGCTGAACCTGCCTGAACGGCTGGTGGCTGGCAGGGGGGCGGGGGTGTGTGAAACTGATCCCCAAGGCAGAAAAGCTGTGGCAACTTAAGTCTAGTCTTAAGGCCCCCAGTGGAACTGAAATGAAGTGCTAGAGACAGCAAAGTTCCTGGGACTGAATTCCAACTCCACCATTCACCAAAGGTGTTACTTAGGGTAAGGTACTTAACCTGTCTGCCTTTCTGTCTTCTCATCTGCATGAGTGGAGGCAATGATAATAGCCACCTTCTAGCTCTAGATTTAAGTAGTTAATAATGTTAAAGTGTTCAGAACAGTGCTAACTACCCAGAAAGCAGTCCATACATGTTAGCTATTATCACTAGTAGTGCTAAGACTGAACTGGAAAGGATATGAAGATGGAACTGGAATATCCAGTTAATTCCACAGGACTGAGATAAATGTGCTCTACAAGCCCACAGTCTTGATTACTACGCTTATATCACTTCCCTCAAGGCAAGGAAATAAAGAGAAATAAACACCTACAGAGTAACATGAACCAAATACTGTGGGTCTAAGGTATGACTTCCTCTTTGGAATCTCATTTTGTCTGTTCTTTATGGACAGTAGCCCACTAGGCTCCTCTGTCCATGGGACTCTTCAGGCAAGAATACAGAAGGGGGTTGCATGCCCTCCTCCAGGGGAATCTTCCTGACTCAGGGATCAAACCCATCTCTCTCACTTCTCCTACACTGGCAGACGTGTTCTTTACCACTAACTGAGAAGTCCTATTAGAAGACAAATCTTCCGTAGTTTTAAGTCAGTAACCATAGCATACAAAGTCACTCTCACTTACTAAGCCCTTACTAGGTGCAGACCGTGTTAAGTATTTACTTTAGTCACATTATCTTATTTTCTCCTCATCATTAATATCCACATTTCACCTTTGAGAAAACAAAAGGTTCAGAAGAGTTAGTTACTTGCTGGAGTTGCAGGGGAAAAAAAAAAAAAATCAGAACTTGGACACAGGTGTGAATGACCTGTCTTCCTCCAGATTATCTTCAATTCTTGGGAGCTCACATATATTCCTTCCCCTCTACCCCTGAGGCTGCAATAAGGTGAATTAGCACCAGGGGCCTTAATGAACCTCAGCGTTTATTTAAGCCCAACTGAACATTTACATTATAAGTAGATGGTCTTCCTGGCCTAAAACTGGCAGCGAGCTAAATATTAAGCTTTCAGGGACTCATCAGAAATAGCATCACAGTCATATACTTTGTTCTTCCTTTAACTCTTTGCGAAAATTTCTTATTAGTGTTGGCATTTAAATATATAATGTGTAACACATGAGTTCAGCTGATCCTGCTCACAGCACCAACTGTCTCGCTGTTCACACTATCTGTACTGTTCCCTGAACCCACGGTAGACAAGGCATGAGCTAAGAGGCTGGACGCAGACACGAGCAGCCATAACGAACTGAAGACACATTTATTCTCTCCTGGCTGGCGCAGTAGCCATAACATAACCATAACGGAGCCATGATATAGCTTCATATAAATAGCCATGATGTTGCTTCAGGGGAGCCTCTATGCAGCAGCAGCCAGGGCTTTCATGATGAAGCTCATGCCAGCACACTGCACAAAACAGTCCGCGACCAAGCGAGGACCTCGTGATGTGCGTGCACAGTGGTGTAAGTGATCTCAGCAGTTACACAGCCCTGCAAAGTCCCTGTTTACAGAACAGGGGGCGAGAGAGCTTGACCGGCGCCATCTTGTCCACTTCCCCACAATGTGTCAGCCGAGATGGTAAAAGGAATCCACTTCCTCACTTCCCATTTTCCTGAGAATCCAATCCCGTTCAGTTTGTGACCACAGGTGTCTGATGAAACCACCTCTGTTACGGTCATCAGTGGCCTCCATGTTTTCAGATCTCATGGGTCAGTCTCAGTTCTCGTCTTCTCAAACTCTCTACAGTGACTCACCTAACTGATTACTCCATCCTTGACCCTACTCAGCATCAGTGATGTTTTTCCAGTCTTCTTCCTCCTCTTCTTTTTTTTTTCCTTTGCCTGAGCCTCTTCCTCCCATTCTTCTGAACTCTAAATGTTAGTATTGTCTGGGGATCTTTTCTCATGATTTCTCTATACACAGTTTCAACTCACTCCCTAGATGAAGGAGTCTCCAAAATAGCCCCCTCATACAGGGGATCATCTCATCCATCTCTAGGCCCTAGTTACCATCCACACAACAATATCTCCAGGATTTCAATCTCTAGTCCTGTCCCCAAAGCAGTGCCAGACAGGTTTTTTGAATCCAAGCCAACTTTACCGTTTAAGAAAAATATTCCTTTCCATACCTTCCCAGGCTCAAAAATGGCAGCTTCATTCACCCAGTAGCAGTCCTGAAATAGTACTTGAGTCATTCATGCTCTCATGCCCTATATGTTACAGAGGCTGCTTACTACTGAGAAAACTCAGAATAAATTATTTCAGAGACCCAAAATTACTTACTGTGGGAACTGCTTATCTAGTAAGATTAGAGATTTTCATTACAAGATCCAGAGAAATTATTATATACACATATTTTCCCTTCTTAAATTCACTTTTATCCTTTTTTAAACTTTTAAATTTTATATTGGATTATAGATGATTAACAACGTTGTCAGTTTCAGGTACACAGCACTTTTCTCCTGTTATGTAATTAAGAGCCTGTATTTTCTTCCATAAATTGATGCAATTATTTGAAAAAAAAAATACACACTTTAACAACTCAGTCTGCTACATCTGTGGAAGAAAAGATTAACCTAGAAATAACTCTACAATTATTTGTAAGTACAGAATTTTCCTATGTAGAATCACAGGAAAGATCATTTTAAAGTAACTCTTGTTATTCTTGTTTGTTTACACAAAGTTACAGTGAATACAAGTTCTCATGACTGTTCAGGTTACTCAGGATGAATTCATCATAATATGTTATATACACACACATACACACACACACTACTTTTGACCAAATAAAAGCAGGAGCATGACTCTAGTATTTAACTAAGTAGGCCCTTTCTGTTCTTAGTTTTCATCAAGTCATGTTATATATTGTCTAAAAGTTCTTTTTCTCCTCATTATACTTAATTCTCTCTCTATGCAGAGCTACTGATGTTATTTTTAGAAGCGAAAGTGAAATTCGCTCAGTTGTGTCTGACTCTTTGCGACCCCATGGACTATATAGTCCATGGGATTCTCCAGGCCAGAATACTGGAGTGGGTAGCCGGTCCCTTCTGCAGGACATCTTCCCAATCCAGGGATTGAACTCAGGTCTCCTGCATTGCAGGCGGAGTCTTTATCAATGAAGCCACAAGGGAAGAGTAGGCTGAATTTAAATATCATACAGAATTAATATAATTGTTTCTTCACTGTTAATTTTAATAGTAAAAATTTTATTAAAAATACACTGTTTCAGGACTTCCCTGACAATCCAGTGGTTAAGACTTTGCCTTCCAACACAGGGAGTATAGATTTGATCCCTGGTCAGGAAGCTAAGATCCCACATGCCTCAGGCCATATAAACAACAACATAAAACGGAAACAATATTGTAACAAATACAATAAAGATTTTTAAAATGGTCCATATTAAAAAAAACCCAAAACTTTAATAATGACACTGAAGATTCTCCTCCTTCCCTTTTGCCTTGGGATACTGAATGCTCAACTCTAAGAAGCTGGCCCCAACCTTTAGGTCTAGGTCAACTTGCTGCAAGTTCTGATAGCCTGGGGGGTACTTAGCACACATTGACTAAAGATTATACTTGGTGGTATGTTTAATTTATGTTGTCCGTCTCTCCAAGTGGATGATGTGCTCTAAGAGGACAAGGGAGCTTTCCTCTTTTCACTAACCTGCCATGCAGTAGGTGTCCAATAAATAACTACTGTTAGCCCCATTTCCCTACTAGACCAGAACTATTAGGACAGATGGCAACGGCTGTTGTGTGTGCTCAGCTGTGTCCAACTCTTTGCAACCCTATGGACTGTAGTCTCCTCTGACTATGGGATTTCCCAGGCAAGAATACTGGAGTGAGTTGCCATTTCCTCCTCCAGGGGATCTTCCCAACCCAGGGATCGAACTCATGTCTCCTGCAGTGGCTACTGCTGCTGCTAAGTCATGTCCAACTCTGTGTGACCCCATAGACGGCAGCCCACCAGGCTCCCCCGTCCCTGGGATTCTCCAGGCAAGAACACTAGAGTGGGGTGCCATTGCCTTCTCCCTGGCAATGGCTGTCTGCCTAAGTCACCACTGTATGCCCAGAGCTTAGCACAATGTATATTACACACAGTAGGCATACAATAAAAACTTGTTAAGCAGTGAGATGTGGGAAAAGGGTAAAATATTTTAGATTCAGACATCTGAGCTATTGTGCTGAACCCCTCCAGAGTACCTAGAGCTTCAATGTGCTCAGTTGCTCAGTCATAGCCAACTCTTTGTGACCCCGTGGACCCTAACCCACCAGGCTCCTCTGTCCATGGAATGCTCCAGGTAAGAGTATTGGAGTGGGCTGTCATTTCCTTCTCCAAGAGTTTCAATAGTTGATTAATATTAACTAAATTCACTGTAGTTTCCTTAACAGCTACTATCTACTGAAGTGTTGTGGAGAAGAGGGAATCTTTGCCTTCAGGTTGTTTGCAATCTGGTTGAAATAAATAGGTAGCAACTATCATAAATTAGTACTAATTTATGAGTATTTATTAAGTATCATAAATTAGCAAGCATCATAAATTAGGGACTTTAAGTTTTATTGGAGTGAAGAAGAGGTTAAAATTAATTCCAACTATAAAATAACAGAGAAGATTTTTGAGGAGAAGACCTTTAGGCTGGGCATGAAGGAAAAGCAAAAATTTCATCACTAAAAGTGGATGATTGCAGGGACTTCCCTGGTGGTCCAATGGTTAAGACTTTGCCTTCCAATGCAGGGGGCTAGGGGTTCAGTCCTTGGTCAGGGAGCTAAGATCCCGTGTGCCTCATGGCCAGAATATCAAAACATAAAACAGAAGCAATACTGTAGCAAATTCAATAAAGGCTTTAAAAATGGTCCACATTAAAAAAAAAATCTTAAAAAAAAAAAGTGAATGAGGGCTTCCCTTGTGGTACAAAGGCTGAGGATCCACCTGCCAATGCAGGCAACAGGGGTTCAATCTCTGCTTTGGGAAGACCCCACACGCACCATGGCAACCAAGCCCATGCACCACAACTACTGAGCCATGGCTCTCGAGTCCTTGAGCCTCAGCTACTGATCCAGCAGCTGCAACTACTGAAGCCTTTGCACTTAGAGCCCGTGCTTGGCAGCAAGTAAGCCACTACAAGGAGATGTCACGCGCCTCAGCTAGAAAGCAGTTCCTGCTCGCCGCAACTATAGAAAAAAACCTGAGCGCAGCAATGAAGATCCAGTACAGTCAAAAATAAACACACACACACACACACACACACACACACACACACACACGGGTGTGTGTTTAAAGGGAATGATGGTAGGAAGATACTCCAAGAAGAGGAGTATGAATTGAAGTTGTGAAGTGAATGAAAAGATATATCTGGGGAAGAGAATTTCTTAGAAAAATTAGGGAGAAATGAGCTAGATTATTAAGACAGGCATAGAACACAGATCAATAAACAAATGTCTGGATAAGGAATTAGTAATTGGGACAGTCAGTTGTAGAACAGTATCAATCTTTCCTCTCCTGGGCAAAGCCTTGTATACACCATGTTTACATTTAATTTTAGCAATATTTATTGCATATCTATTATTTGCTCATGAATTCAAATATTACTTGAACATCTATTACTTGAACATCACTGCTCTAGGCTCTTACATACAGTGAGCTGTGCTATGATAGAGGCTGTCATTACACATCGATTAAGACATTATACATCTATTAAGCAATGATGAAACTAGACAGTGTATTAAAAAGCAGATACATCATTTTGCCAACAAAGGTCCATCTAGTCAAAGCTATGTTTGTTTATTTTTCCAGGAGTCACGTATGGATGTGAGAGTTGGACCGTAAAGAAAGCTGAGCACTGAAGAACTGACGCTTTTAAATTGTGGTGCTGGAGAAGACTCTTGAGATTTCCTTGAACAGCAAAGAGATCAAACCAGTCAATCCTGAAGGAAATCAACCTTGAATATTCATTGGAAGGAGTGATGCTGAAGCTGAACTCCAATACTTTGGCCACCTCATGGGAAGTGCCAACTCACTGGAAAACACCATGATGTTGGGAAAGATAGAGGGCAGGAGGAGAAGTGGGTGACAGAGTCTGATAAGACAGCTGGATGGCATCACTGACTCAATGGACATGAGTTTGAGCAAGCTCGGGGGATGGTGAAGGGCAGGAAAGCATGGCATGCTGCAGTTCATGGGGTTGCAAAGAGTCAGACACAACTTGGCCAAGTGAGCAACAACGACAACAACACTAAGACATGACTCCTGGTGTAAGAAGCCTCGAGCAGGTCACGAGTTCAGACAAATGATTGGCCATCAGGGTGCAGTGTGATAACTGCCCATGGGAGCAGACAGCAAGGGCACTGGAATTAAGCTTTGGAGCAGACACAGATGTTTTCTTTGGATTATATATAAGGTACATTTTAAAGAAGTTTCTCAGCTATGGAAGAGGAAAGGGGCATCTAAAGATATCAAGAGGCTCAGAAGGGTGGAAACAATCACAGCAAAACTACAAATTGTGCAAGGAGTCGAGGACTGGCAGGCCTGGAGGGCAGGGAATTATATAATAACAGGGAACCGTGGAGATTCCCCATATATGGAGAGAAAGCTGAACTTCCATGACCTAGGCTCATGGGATCTCAAGACCAAGATTAAGAGGCTTAGTCATTTCTACCCCTTCTTGCATGTCAAACAAACAAACAATCTGTTTTTCCTTCAGTACTACCTTGGGCAGCAAATGGCACCACCACCAATAGTGTAAACCACATGGCAGCTGAGTAGCCATCCTGGACTGAGCCTGTCTTCCTACTTCCAGCCTGTCCACTCAGCATTTTCACAGCCACTAACCTGTTGTAACCTCCTCTTCTCTCCTGCCATCACTACTCTCTGAACCATTTCTTCAAGCCATGTTTTTGCACTAGCACCATGGTGATATTTTAAAAAAGCAAACTGTTTTTTTCTGCTCCATCATCGCTTTAGAGGCTTTTCACTGGTCTTGAAATAGGCCCAAATTTCAACATGGCCTAAATGCCTATAACTGGGTTCCCGCCTACCTCTCTGGCTTCACTTTCCAACAATATCCCCCCGACCACTGCTTTCTGTGATCCTGCCACCCTCGTCCCCTTTCACAGTTTTGGTGCCTTTGGTCATGTTGCTCCTTTCCTATAGGATCCCAACAGGCCCTCCGTTTCTTCATCTAGAACTCTTGACTCGTTCTCAGCTCAGAGAGCTCATCACTTTCCCTGACTCACCAACCTGCAGCACATCCACGCTATAGACCCACCACTCTGCATCTGTCCTTCTTCTCAGGCTTGTGTTTATATATGCATGCAATTACTCAATGAGAAGCAGAAACGATTTTCTCCTTAGCTCTCCACTATATGCCTTGTATCAGATCCTCCATCTGGTACAATTAAATGTTGCTCTACAAATAGAAGGAGATGATGAGAAGTAGTAATAGTAGCTTTTTTTTTAAATTTTCCATGAGTTTTGTTCTTTCAATAATCTGAAAAGATAAATGAGGAAATGAACATAATAATCTTACACATACTTAGATTAATATGCATTTATTTTCATATTTAATATGCATTTAATATTTACATATGAAGGTGAAGGTGCTGGAGAAGACTTTTGAGAGTCCCTTGGACAGCAAGAAGATCAAACCAATCAATCCTAAAGGAAATCAGTCCTAAATATTCATTGGAAGGACTGATCCTAAAGCTGAAGCTCCAATACTTTGGCCACATTAATGGGAAGACCCAATTCACTGGAAAAGATCCTGATGCTTGAAAAGAGTGAGGGTGAGAAGAGAAGGGGCAACAGAGGATTGAGGTGGTTGGAAGGCATCACTGACTCAATGGACATGAATTGGAGCAAACTCCGGGAGATAGTGAAGGGCAGGGAAACATGGTGTGCTGAAGTGATGGGATTGCAAAGAGATGGATACAGTTTAGCAACTGAACATCAACAGCTTTTCAGAGTTCTGGACAAGCACATATACTGTTCTGTGGGAAACAGCTCCAGCCTTTTATATGAATCACCTGTGCCAACAGGGCCAGAGATGGTGTGATACACACGTAGGTTCCTGTCTGTATACTTAATATATATGATAGGGGCTTTCCAAGTGGTGCTAGTGGTAAAGAACCCACCTGTCAACACATGAGACATGAGAGATGTGGTTTCAATCCCTGAGTCAGGAAGATCCCCTGGAGGAGGATATGGCAACCCACCCCAGTATTCTTGCATGGAGAATCGCCAAGGACAGAGGAGCCTAGAAGGTTACAATCCATAGGGTCGCAAAGAGTCTGACATGACTGAAGTGACTTAGCAGGCATGCATATACGTGACAAAAAGCAAAGCAGAAGAGACAGTGAAAGAAAATAAATGTGCTCTGGGTCTCGTCTCCTTTGACCCCACATGAGATGGGCTTTCTGGACCCTGTGGGAGCCCAGGGCCCCTCCAGGGCCAAAAAGCCAAAGCAGATGTTTCTATCACTTCCTCATCGCTGGAAAAATTCGTGGAAAATCACTGGACCTTGTGGAGAGACTGCTGAATTTCAAATGAAGCCTGCTGCTGCTAAGTTGCTTCAGTTGTGTCCGACTCTGTGCGACCCCATAGATGGCAGCCCACCAGGCTCTGCCATCCCTGGGAGTCTCCAGGCAAGAACACTGGAGTGGGTTACCATTTCCCTCTCCAATGCGTGAAAGTGAAAAGTGAAAGTGAAGTCACTCAGCCGTGTCCGACTCTTCGAGACCCCATGGACTGCAGCCCACCAGGCTCCTCCATCCATGGGACTTTCCAGGCAAGAGTACCTGCTGAATTTCAAATGAAGCCTACAGTTCAGTTAATATTGTTAAACCAATAATAACTGTTTTGGTTTGGACCACTGCACTATGGTTTAGGTAAGATAGAAACCACAGAGAAGTTGAATGGATTCTCTATAGTATTTTTGCAACTTTTAAATATTAAATTTTTAAAAAATTAAAATTATTTTAAATAAGCCATTTCTAAAATGCTATTCCTTTACTGAGGTAAGAATATAAGCAATGCAAGTCTTCTAAGAACTCTTTTTTCCTTGTTTCACTTCATGCTTTTCAACAGTTTGTTATTATCTGTAGCAGTCATTTTATGAATTTATATAAAGTCTATATCTCTCTATGTCCACTCTCACATGGCTTTTTGGGGGGATAATTAAACTCATCAATCAATAGTTCTACTGCTTTTACCATCATCGTTTTCAAGCACTGGGTAGAGAATTACTAGTAACAGGTAGGTTGAAAAGTGGTAGAAAGGAGTAGAAGAAAATAAAATGAAGTCATTTTTAAAAGGTTAATAAAAATAAAGCTGTGATGAGACTGGAGGAGGAAATTTAGGTCATGATTACAGATCAACAACCTATATTGTAGAACAGACACGTAGCCAGGTAATAGAGATTCCACATTGCTGCTCCGAGCCGAGCTGCCCTGATAATTGGTTCAATTTTTCACTTCATTTTCCATGTTTATAAGTCTGACATATTATTTTTCAGCACTCAGTATACGGTGCATTAAGGTTCCCATCTTTTTAATATGTGAACTGAAATGCTTCGGCTCAGTCATCAGTGTGGATGGCGCTAGAGGAATTTCATGAATTGACAGGCATTCTGATTGGTAGTTATTCTATTAGTCACACTGCCAATGCCTTTTATTTGGTGTGCTCTGTCAAGAAAGAGGAGTAAGTAGTTGAAGAATTACTTCAAACGCTTTTACTGCCTCTGGCTGCATTAATTCTTAGATGCCTCATTTAGGCTGGAAAAAAGAGGCAAAGTTAAAGTATGTAATGTGGGCATTTTGTCACCCCAAATTGGATCTATTACAACTCAGCACTCTCTCAAGAAGGTGTTATAGCTCACTGCGCTGCACTGTTTTTCCTTTGAGTAAGACAAAATTTTACATTGTTTGTTCACGGGCATAATGAAAATGGCATCCAGGATGATAAGCCATCACGAAGAGAAAATGTGGCTTTACATTTCACTTGCAATACAATTTCAAATGCTAGAAAAACTTCAACTTGGCAATTAAATATAACGGTTATCTCAATTTTAATGCATTTAAAAGAAATGGATTTATGGATTTGTATGTGTGTGTACAAAGCCAGATTTGCTTTACTTTAAGCAAACACTAAATAAATCAAAAGGAATGGTACCCAAGAGATGGACTCAGCATTGAATCGGAGAGCAGGCTGATTAGCAGACAGCTGTAGAGGCCGTTCTTTCACTGCCAAAACTGACGGCCAACAAACTTGGAGGACTTTAAGGGAAAGGAACCAGGAAATGACTTACTGGCTTATCCAGAGACACTTTATTTTAGAACGTGGCATCGGAGCCCAAGAGGTGACAAACACATCCATCATTACCCACAGTGTGAAAAGTACTGTGGAGACTGTCAAGAAATATATGAAATATCACACGCTCACCTACCAACAAAATTGGACAGAGGGCAGTGCACCCACCATATAAGCCATGCCAAAGGAACCAGGCCTTCTACAGCTGCACACATCATTTACACTAATTGCGTTCACATTTACCCATTCACCATCACCTCCTCTCCCACCATCAGCCACTGGTATGGATACTCTCTTTCCACCGCTTCACACAGCACTGTCCCGAGACTACAGAGTTTTTCCACAGAGACACCTATGGACTAGTATTACATTAACAAAATAAGCAAGCTCAAGTGCAGCTAGTTTTGTTATTTTGGTTATTTCTGAATTCGATACAGACTGCAACATTGTTGTTCCAGACCATGATTGTGATTGAAAAAGATAAAGAGGAAAGAACTCATTAAAGTGTATTAGGCCCTATGCACTTGCCAACCAATTTACATGATAATACAGTAATCCAAGATACGGCCTCTGACCTCGAAAACAGACTATTAATGCAACTGGGTAAGTATCCAAGAACCTCAGAAATAATAATATAAAATAAAAAATGTCAGTTCTCCAAACTGAAGAGCTGTCACAAGATGGTAGATGATAAAATAATGGAAATATTGATTACTTTAAGAGGGTAGAAGATAGGAAATCCTACTTTAAGAAAAGGATATGGGATGGTGCTGGGTTGTCCAGGCCACATCTCCTGAGCAGCACGATGAAGCCCTCAGGCATGCAGGTGAGGATAAAAAAGGAGCAAGGAGAAAGAGGTGGGAAAGATGAGCAGAGCATGCAGTTACCTTGGTCAGAAGTAGTTCATGCAAGGGGTGCAGCTCAGAATGTCTTTGATGACTGGTGATAGATGTTTTGGAATTCTCCTTACAAAGTGCAAAGCTGATGGACGATTTCATTCCACAGGAGAAATGGTATCACGTTAAGAATTTATCTGCCAGTGGGGTGCAGATGACTAACACTCAATCTTGATGATACTGCATCAGTATGGATACAAAGGGAGAAAAATCAAATCCAAAGAGATCAAGAGGGAATAGGGAGAAAGGAATTGATGAGATAAGAAGTATCTGCATGATCTGTTGACAGTGAATAAAGGGAGGTAAAGGGAAGACTCAAGAAAGACTAAAAGAATGGTAGAAAACATGCTTCTAATTTTAGGCAGCGGGAAGGCGGACTTGCAGGCACTGGACCTGATTTTTATAAACAGAGCAGAAAACTAGCTGAGAAAGTGGGTGAGATTTCTAAAGGAAAACTACCAATGCAGAGGAGTTACGAGGCGCTGACACAGGTAATTTGTGGTTGAGGGCGAGAGGCAAAGGAACAATCAAGGAATTAGAAGGAGAAGCCAGGGAGATAAGAGGAAAACTAATACGAAAGAAGATCCTACGAGAAGTAAACAGAGCTACTTTGCCTGGAACGAGTGAGAGTGGGAACTGGAGAAGGCCCATTACATGGCCAATGGGGAACCGCCCTCAGAAAAGTTTCTTGGTAAAGCTACAGCAGGGATGAGTCTCTGGCTCCAGAGTGTTAAAAGTTTCAAAATGGGGGTAACAATCTCTAGGTTCATCCATTTTGTGGTAAATGGCACTATTTCATTCTTTTTTATGGCTGAGTAATATTCCATCATATAAATACATGTCATATATATATATGACATCTTTATCCATTCATCTGTTGATGGACAGTTAGGGTGCTCCCATGTCCTGGCTATTGCGAGCAGTGCTGTGGTGAACACGGGGGTGCATGTATCTCTTTGAATTATGATTTTCCTCTGGGTATATGCCCAGTAGTGGGATTGCTGGGTCATATGGAGGCTCTATTCTGCTTTTTTAAGGAACAACTAAACTGTTCTCCATAGTGGCTGTACAAATTTACATTGCCACTAACAGTGTAGCAGGGTTGCCTTTTCTCCACACCTTTTCCAGCATTTAATGTCTGTAGAATTTTTAAGGATGGCCATTCTGACCTATGTGAGGTAATACCTCATTGTAGCTCTGATTTGCATTTCTCTGATAATTAGTGGTGCTGAGCATCTTTTCATGTGCTTTTTGGCCATCTGTGTGTCTTCTTTAGAGCCTTTTATTGATTGGTTTTGTTTTTTTTTTTTATACTGAGCTATATGAACTCTGCATACTTTGGAGATTAGTCCCTTGTCATTTGCTTCATTTGTAAATAATCTCTACCATTCTGAGGGTTGTCTTTTTGTTTATGGTTTCCTTTGCTGTTCAAAAGTTTTTAATTAGGTCCAATCTGCAGTAACATGGATGGACTCAGAAACTGTCATAATGAGTAAAGTCAGTCAGGCAGAGAAAGGTAATTATCAGATGGTATCTCTTATAAGTGGAATCTAAAAAATGGCACACATGAACTTATTTTTAAAAAAAAATGAGTCACAGATGTAGAAAACAAACGTACGGTTACCAGGAGGAAGGGGGGAAGAATAAATTGGGAGATTGGGATTGACAGATACACACTACTATACATAAAATAATTAACTAATAAGAACCTACTGTACAGCACAGAGAATTCTCAATACTCTGTAATGAGCTATATGGGAAAAGAATCTAAAAGAAGAGCAGATATATATATATATATATATATGTATATGTATAACTGATTCACTTTGCTATAGAGCAGAAACTAATACAACACTGTAAATCAATCACACTCCAATTAAAAAAAAAAGCATATATCCAAACAACACCTGAACACTGTTGTTTACAACAACTTTATTGACAGTTACCAAAACCTCGAAATAAACAAGGTCTTTTTGGTAGATGAGTGGATAAAGTAAACTGTGGTACATCCAGACTGAAATATTATCCAATGCTAATAAGAATGAACTATTAAGTAGTGAAAACACATGGATGAACTTTAAGTGCCTCTTACTAAGAGGAAGAAAGAAACCAACCTAAAAAGGCTACAAAGCATATGATTCCAACTTTACTACATCTAGAAAAAGCAGAACCATCGAGACAGAAAATGGTTAGTGGTTGCCAAGGGGGAAGGTGAAATGAACAGGCAGAGCACAGATTTTAGGGCAGTAGGAGTATTGTGCATGATGCTACAATGGGAGCTACATATCATTATACATCAGTCAATACATCCATAGAATGTATAAGGGCAAGAACAAATGTAAACTATGGACTTCGGATGATGATGATGTATCAGAGTAGGTTCATCTATTGCAACAACGTGTATCAGAGTAGGTTCATCTATTGCAACAACGTATCCCTCTGGGGTGGGGTCTCCCAGGTGGCTCAGTGTTAAAGACTCTGCCTGCCAATGCAAGAGATGCAGGAGACAAAATAGATGTGAGTTTGCAATGCTTGAGTGGGGAAGACCCCCTGGAGTAGGAAATGGCAACCCACTCCAGTATTCTTGCCTGGGAAATTCCTTAGACAGGGAAGCCTGGTAGACTACAATCCATGGGGTCACAAAGAGTCTGACACAACTGAGCATATACAGACATCCCTCTGGTGTGGGATGTGAATAGTGGAGGAGGTGGTGGATACAGGCAATAAAAGGGAAGACCATTCTTTTCATTCAGTTTTGTCAAGAACATAAAACTTCTGTAAAAAACAAAGTTTATCATTTGAAAAGTTAAAAAACGAGAATAAAAGAATACTGGAAAACAAATTCTGTTGGAGAAGCTTTCTCATGAAGGAAGAGCAATGGCTAGAATAGCCAGATGAGACCAAAAAAAGCACTCGTGTTTCCCATCAAAGTTCAGTCAGTAAAGAATCTGCCTACAATGCAGAAGACCCAGGTTTGATTGCTGGGTTGGGAAGATCCCCTGGAGAAGGAAGTGGCAATGCACTCCAGTATCCTTGCCTGGAAAACCCCACGGGCAGAGGAATCTGGCGGGCTACAGTCCATGGGGTCACAAGAGTTGGACACGACTTAGCAACTACACCAAAGAAAAGTGAAGTTCTCATTCTGTAAGCTAGGAGGAAGGTACAATGGAAAAGAAGGTCTGACACACAGCAGTGACACACAAATATTTTATTCAAAGTGAGAACTTACTGTGAATTTGGTACATGGTTTGAGTTTTACTGGAGAGTCTCACTTTTCCACACAGCAGCCCAGGGCCTGGTTGGTGTCATCATTCCCACTTAGTAAGGAAAAACCAATCTTAGGTAGCCCTGCTAAACCCCTAGGGGCACACACCAGAGCTGAAACTTCAGTCCAGGCCTCCCAGACTCCATGCCAAACTCTTAAACAATGTCCCACTTTGTTATTTTATGAGTGAAGAAATAACTCTATTAAAAAAAAATGTTAATTGGAGAACAGCTATAACAATAGAACATAATGCAAAATTCAGTTGCTTACAGTCTCATGTTTACCAAACAATGCTGCTTGCAATGGAAAATTCTGTTCATAAGTAGTCCTGAAACAGTCTGAACTCTCAAATGATCATCAAATTTCAAAATATTGCTTATCATACATATTTCTTAATATATGCTCAGTCATGTCTGACTCTTTGTGACCCTATGGACTGTTATCCACTAGGTTCCTCTGTCCGTGGAATTTCAAAAGCAGGAATACTGGAATGGGTTGCCACTTCCTTCTCCAGGGGATTTTTCTGACCCAGGGATCAAACCCACATCTTGTCAGTGATAATAGCTCACATATACATGGTATGAAGTGAAGTCGCTCAGTCGTGTCTGATTCTTTGCAACCCCGTGGACTGTAGCCCACCAGGCTCCTCTGTCCATGGGATTCTCCAGGCAAGAACACTGGAGTGGGTTGCCGTTTCCTTCTCCAGGGGATCTTCCCAACCCAGGGATCGAACCCAGGTCTCCTGTATTGCGGGCAGACGCTTTAACCTCTGAACCACCAGGGAAGCCCATACATGGTATAACAAAAGATAAACATTTGGTCTTTGCCCCCAGAAGCTTGGCACAGAGCTCCTAAAACCCTTGTAACTTCCTAAGAGACAGCATGTCTTTTGTTATTCCTCATAAGCCACTTTTGACTACAGTGAGTTTAAGGTGGTAAGGTAATTCAGGGTCAGGCTCCCAGTTAGCTTGAAAGACCAAGCTGATGATTAGACAGAACTTTCAGAATTGGAGGGGAGAGGGACTGGCGACTGAGTTCAATCAGCAAAGGCCAACAATTTCAGCAATCAAGCCAACATAATGAATCACCACATACCCCCGAAATGATAGGATTGAGAGAGCTATGTTGCTGTTGAACACAATAAAGTTAAGGAGGGTGGTGTGCCTGGAGGGGGCGAGGCAGCTCTGCATCCCACTCCCCCACACCCTACCTTTGCATCTCTTTCATTTCCTGTTCCCCAATTGTATCTATTATAATATATTAATTAATAACACGCTTTTCCAAGTTCTGTGAATCATTCTAATAAATTATTGAACCTAGAGGGGAGGATCTTGAGAACCCTCAACTTTGTAGTTGGCCAGGAAGCCTTGGGATCCCATATGTGGCAGGCATTTAAAGTGGGGCAGTCCCACAGGCCAGGACTCTTGACCTGTTGGTTTTTGATGGCTCTGGGTGATCAGCATTAGAACTGAACTGAATTGCTGGACATTCTGTTGTCATCAGAGGATTGGAAAATTGGTTCTTGTTTCAGAAAACAAAATATTTTATAAATGTATTTAAAACATTTTTATTTATTTATTTTTTGTTTAATACTTTATTCTATTTTACAGTACTGTATTGGTTCTGCCATACATTGACATGAATCAGCCACAGGTGTACACGATCTCCCCATGCTAAAGCCCCTCCCACCTCCTTTTCTCCCCCCTCCATCTCCCCGGATCATCCCATACACCAGCCTCAAGCATCCTGTATCCTGTTATATTGAACTTTCATAACACGTAAATTACCATGTGAGTAATGCACCACTGTCAAAAAGTGAAATCATGATTTTTGAAGTCTGTAAGTTAAATCCGGTGGCATAGTGGTAAAAAAAAAAAAAAAAATCTTCCTGCTAATGCAAGGAGATGCTGGGTTCAATCTCTGGGTTGGGAAGATTCCTGGGGAAGTAACAGCAACCCACTCCAGTATTCTTGCCTGGAGAATCCCATGGATAGAGGAACCCGGTGGGCTATAGACCACAGAGTCACAAAGAGTCAGATACAACTGAGAGACAGAACAGATGCATAAGTTAAACTATTTTTTAAAAATTCGGCAAAAAAATCTAGGGACCATTTTCCCTCAATCTAATTATTAGAAAATATGGAAGGATCAACAGCCATTAAATAGAATTAACTCATACTTAAATCTACCAATCCTCATACTCTCTTTTAAATAATCAAGAGAAACTGAATTTACAAAATATGATTAGAGTGGTTTGCTTAAATTTGTATTCTCTGATTAAATACAGGTGTTACGCAAAACAGGCAGGGTCTGGAAACTGCTTGCAAATGCATCCTTACTATTTAGAATTACTTTTGCTTTGAATAAAAGCAAGCAAGAGTTTTCACAGCATTCCTGCAAAAACTACAGAAATGAGAACCAACCTAGGAAAAAAACCTCCATACGTGTACTAAACAGTACCACACAAGATACAGGCCTAAAAACTGCATATTACCAAACAGTAAAATACAACTATTATTTTTTTGAAAAGAATTGATAAAATTGAAATACAAATAGTTAATGTTCCATTCTGTGTTCCTGCCCTGGAGATTTGAGAAAGAAAGCCATATGATTCAACTAGTTTTACAAGGGATAAAATGACAATTCAACATTTGAAAAGAATAATTAACAAATTAAAAGAATTTCTTAGTTTCTATAGTTTGCCAGGCCTTGTGCTAAACACTGGTGATATACAAATGCATAAACTCTGGATCCTGCCCTGAAAAACTTTCAGGCTAAAAAGTTCGAACATTACAGGAATTACATTGCAGGATTACGTGGCACAGTGTTGACTATGGATTCTGGTCCAGGTTGCTTGGGTTCAACCACTATGAGGTTCTAGCATTTATTTACTGGTTGTTTGGTCTATGGATAAGATATCTAATCTACATCTCAGTTTTCCCATCTTCATAATGAGAGTACTTATATCCTCTCACTCAGAACAATGCCTGGAGTGCAGCTTATGATGGGCTGGACAAGTTTTGGCTACCAGGACAATCTCGATCTTCCCTGGATGTCCCACATTGCAGTGGGAAAGTCTGCTGAGGGCTTTCTTGTGTCTCTGTGTTTCACTTTCGCCTGAAACCAGGAATAACTACTAAAAGGGTGCTATGTCTTTAGGTACTGGGTATAGGTTAAATGCTAAGTGAAAGTCGCTCAGTCATGTCTGACTCTTTGCGACTCTTGGAATTCTCTAGGCCAGAATACTGGAGTGGGTAGACTTCCCTTCTCCAGGGGATATTCCCAACCCAGGGACAGAAGCCAGGTCTCCCGCATTGCAGGTGGATTCTTTACCAGCTGAGCCACAAGGGAAGCCCAAGAATACTGGAGTGAGTAGCCTGTCCCGTTTCCAGTGAATCTCTCTGACCCAGGAATCAAACCGGGGTCTGCTGCATTGCAGGTGAATTCTTTACTGACTGAGCTATCAGGGAAGCTGGTAAATGCTGAGACACAACAATAAAGACTATTTCAAATCAGCCAGCTCCAAATTTGTCCATAACTAGCGAAATCCATCATGAAGAAATGTAAAAGCTTATTTTTTTAAATAAAAAGTCACCAGAGTATTGCAACATCCTGTTAAACAGCAAAACAAATCCAGCTCATTATAGCTGTAGCAGACTGCATTCTGTAAGACTCTCAGAGTAACTGATATTTTGGAAATTAAATGCTAAACTAACTAGACAAATTATCTGCTGATTAGGAAGCATGACCCAGCAGTGGTTAGGTGACTCTACTTTTTAGTTTTGAGTTTATCCATATTCAAATGTGGTGTTGACTGCATATCAGAGAAGAGGCTAGCATGAGCTGAGGCAGTTTCCAGTTCTGGTATCAGAGGCTCTAATTTGCCAAGACATCTCCTAATTGTGGCTGCATTTATAAAAGGAGCATCAGTCTGGGCAGGGCAAAACAGGGCAGTCAGTCGGACTGATTTAGTGCCTTCGGTATGCTGAGTGGTGCTGATGAGCAGGGACCTTGAGATTGTCTCCAGTTCACACATGGATCATTATGCTAAACACAGACTGCTCCCTGGTTTGACTCATTCACATCACAGGAAGCAAATCACAGACAGATTACATTATGTTTTTTTTAGGTAACAGCATTACGAACATAACAGTTCAAGGGCTTCAAAAAGAGAATATTTCTATGTTGCCAATGTGAATTACTGCAGAATGCCAGTGCAGTCTCATAAGAGCATGGAACAACCTACCTTTGTGAACCCTGACCATGAATTAATCCACAAGCATGCAACTTGGAAATATGTTTGCACATAATTAAATTCAATTATGCCATTCTGTTCTTCATGTTGCAATAAAGCAAGACACAAATTTTTTGGTTTGCCAGTATGTATAAAAATTATGTTTACATTATATTATAGATTATTAAGTGTGTAAGTGCATTGTGTCTAACATACAACATACATACCTTGATTAAAAAATACTTTATTGCTAAAAATGCAATAAATCATAATCTCTTTGCAATAGTAACATTAAAGATCATTGATCACAGATCACCATAACAATAATGAAAAAGTTTGAAATATGGTGTGATTTAACAAAATGCAATATAGGCAAAAGCGACCAAATGCCATTTGAAAACTGGCAGGTTCTCACATCTCTTCAGTCTATAAAAATGAGTAACTATGAAGCACAATAAAGTGCGGTGCAATGAAAAGAAAGATTCCTATGTTACCTCTTTCCTCCTGAACCCAAAGAATATGCAAAACAGGCTTTCTACTATATTAAAAGAGAGTAAAAAAACAAATCATAATTTCTACTGCTTCTTTCTCAACTTACCCTCTGTAACAAGTGGTCAACACCTGACCCTAGTTCTTGAGCATCACTTTCTTCTTTTTTACCTTTTGTGATCTGGCTCCTACCTCCGCTACTTTGGAACTGGTTTTAATTCAGTATAAATTCACTCTAGCCTGCCACTTGCCTCACACTAGACTTACTTCTCTTTTTCTTTTTTGTTAAACACTATATCGGAGAAGGCAATGGCAACCCACTCCAGTACTCTTGCCTGGAAAATGCCATGGATGGAGCAGCCTGGTAGGCTGCAGTCCATGGGGTCCCTAAGAATCGGGCACGACTGAGCTACTTCACTTTCACTTTTCACTTTCATGCATTGGAGAAGGAAATGGCAACCCACTCCAGTATTCTTGCCTGGAGAATCCCAGGGACAGAGGATCCTAGGGTGCTGCCATCTATGGGGTCACACAGAGTTGGACACGACTGAAATGACTTAGCAGCATACTTCATTTAGGGCAGGAAGAAGCACAAGCTGGAATCAAGATTGCAGGGAGAAATATCAATCACCTCAGATATGCAGATGACACCACCCTTATGGCAGAAAGTGAAGAGGAACTAAAAAGTCTCTTAATGAAAGGGAAAGAGGAGAGTGAAAAAGTTGGCTTAAAGCTCAACATTCAGAAAACGAAGATCATGGCATCTGGTCCCATCACTTCATGGCAAATAGATGGGGAAACAGTGGAAACAGTGTCAGACTTTATTTTGGGGGGCTCCAAAATCACTGCAGATGGTGACTGCAGCCATGGAATTAAAAGACGCTTACTCCTTAGAAGAAAAGTTATAACCAACCTAGACAGCATATTAAAAAGCAGAGACGTTACTTTGCCAACAAAGGTTGGTCTTCTCAAGGCTATGGTTTTTCCAGTGGTCATGTATGGATGTGAGAGTTGGACTGTGAAGAAAGCTGAGTGCCGAAGAATTGATGCTTTTGAACTGTGGTGTTGGAGAAGACTCTTGAGAGTCCCTTGGACTGCAAGGACATCCAATCAGTCCATTCTAAAGGAGATCAGTCCTGGGTGTTCATTGAAAGGACTGATGCTAAAGCTGAAACTCCAATAATTTGGCCACCTGATGCAAAGAGTTGACTCACTGGAAAAGACTGACACTGGGAGGAATTGGGGCAGGAGGAGAAGGGGACAACCGAGGACGAGATGGCTGGATGGCATCATGGACTCGATGGACTTGAGTCTGAGTGAACTCCGGGAGATGGAGACGGATAGGGAGGCCTGGTGTGCTTCGATTCATGGGGTCACAAAGAGTCGGACATGACTGAGCGACTGAACTGAATTGATACTTCATTTACAGTTATTAGAAAATATTGGCTATATTCCCCGTGGTGTACAATATATTCTTGTAGGTTATTTTATACCCAATAGTTTGTACCTACTAACCCCCTACCCTTTAGTACTCCTTCCCCTGTTATTAGTAACCACTAATTTATTCTCTGTTTTGGTACATTCACAAGTTTGTTGTATTTTTTAGATTCCACATACAAGAAATATAATACAGCATTTACATTCTCTGACATATTTCCCTCAACATAATGCCATCTAAGTCCATCCATCTTGCTATAAATGGCAAAATTTAGTTTTTTATGCCTGAGTAGTATTACCGTGTGTGTGTGTGTGTGTGTGTGTGTGTGTGTACATCACATCTTCTTTATCCATTCATCTGTAATGGACACTTAAGTTGCTTCCGTATCTTGGCAACTGTAAATAATGCTCCTATGAACACTGAGGTACCTGTATATATTTGAATTAGCATTTTTGTTTTTATGGATATATATTCAGGGATGGCATTGCTCCATCACATGGTAGCTATAGTTTTGTTTTTCAAAGAAACCTCCATGCTGTTTTACACAATGACTCCACCAATTTACACCCCCATAACCTGCAGCCTCTGACATGCCCTTATCACCTTTCTTTACTCCTCTTCTCTCTCCTCTCCCACTAGTTTCCAAAGATATATTGTCCTGGTGTCTCCCACAGTTACATTCCTAGCTCAAATCCTGCCCAAATTTTAATTTTTCATTTCCAACTCCTTACTAGACCTGTCTACTTGGATATCTCACTATTAATAGAAACTCAGCATTTATCTTCTATTACCAATTTTCCACCCACGTTTTTATTAGTAAAATGAGTATTTTTCAAGTTAACAGAGTTCGCAGCTGTGTATTTTTATCTCTTTTGTACACAATATAGCAATGAGCATTGTTGATTAAACTGTCTTATTGAAAAAGCAAGGCAGTTTCAGAAAAACATCTATCTCTGCTGATTGCAGGGAGAAATATCAATAACTTCAGATATGCAGATGATACCACCCTTATGGAAGAAAGTGAAGAACTAAAGAGCCTCTTGATGAAAGTGAAAGAGGAGAGTAGAAAAGTTGGCTTAAAGCTCAATATTCAGAAAATGAAGATCATGGCATCCAGTCCCATCACTTCATGGCAAATAGATGGGGAAACAGTGGAAACAGTGGCAGACTTTATTCTGGGGGACTCCAAAATCACTGCAATAGTGACTGCAGCCATGAAATTAAAAGATGCTTGATCCTTGCAAGGCAAGTTATGACCAACCTAGACAGCATATTCAAAAGCAGAGACATTACTTTGTCAACAAAGGTCCGTCTAGTTAAGGCTATGGTTTTTCCAGCGGTCATGTATGGATGGGAGAGTTGGACTATAAAGAAAGCTGAGAGCCGAAGAATTGATGCATTTGAACTGTGGTGTGGAGGAGTCTTCAGAGTCCCTTGTACTGCAAGGAGATTCAACCAGTCCATCCTAAAGGAGATCAGTCCTGAGTGTTCATTGAAAGGACTGATGCCGAAGCTGAAACTCCAAGACTTTGGCCACCTGACACAAAGAACTGATTCATTTGAAAAGACCCTGATGCTGGGAAAGATTGAGGACAGGAGGAGAAGGGGACGAGAGAGGATGAGATAGCTGGATGGCATCACTGACTCGATGGACATGGGTTTGAGTGAACTCTGGGAGTTGGTGACAGACAGGGAGGCCTGGTGTGCTGCAATTCATGGGGTCACAGAGTTAGACACGACTCAGTGACTGAACTGATACTCCATTTATAGTTATTAGAAAATATTGGCTATATTCCCCATGGTGTACAATATATTCTTGTAGGTTATTTTATACCCAATAGTTTGTACCGACTAACCCCCTACTCTTTAGTGCTCCTTCCCCTGTTATTAGTAACCACTAATTTGTTCTCTATATCTGAGTCAGCTTTTTTGCTACATTCACAAGTTTGTTGTACTTTTTAGATTCCACATATAAGCGATCTAATACAGCATTTGTCTTTCTCTGACATATTTCACTCAACATAATGTCATCTAAGTCCATCCATCTTCCTATAAATGGCAAATTTTAGTTTTTTATGGCTGAGTAGTATTAGCATGTATGTGTGTGTATACATCACATCTTCTTTATCTAGGAGGAGAAGGGGACGACAGAGGATGAGATGGCTGGATGCCATCACTGAGTCAAGGGACATGAGTTTGAGTAAACTCTGGGAGTTGGTGATGGACAGGCAGGCCTGGTGTGCTGCGATTCATGGGGTCACAAAGAGTTGGATACGACTGAGCAACTCAACTTACTGACTGACTCATGCTGGGAAAGACTGAGGGCAGGAGGAGAAGGGGACGACAGAGGATGAGATGGCTGGATGCCATCACTGAGTCAAGGGACATGAGTTTGAGTAAACTCTGGGAGTTGGTGATGGACAGGCAGGCCTGGTGTGCTGCGATTCATGGGGTCACAAAGAGTTGGATACGACTGAGCAACTCAACTTACTGACTGACTCATGCTGGGAAAGACTGAGGGCAGGAGGAGAAGGGGACGACAGAGGATGAGATGGCTGGATGCCATCACTGAGTCAAGGGACATGAGTTTGAGTAAACTCTGGGAGTTGGTGATGGACAGGCAGGCCTGGTGTGCTGCGATTCATGGGGTCACAAAGAGTTGGATACGACTGAGCAACTCAACTTACTGACTGACTCATGCTGGGAAAGACTGAGGGCAGGAGGAGAAGGGGACGACAGAGGATGAGATGGCTGGATGCCATCACTGAGTCAAGGGACATGAGTTTGAGTAAACTCTGGGAGTTGGTGATGGACAGGCAGGCCTGGTGTGCTGCGATTCATGGGGTCACAAAGAGTCGGATACGACTGAGCGACTCAACTTACTAACTGACTGACTGATGCTGGGAAAGATTGAGGGCAGGAGGAGAAGGGGACGACAGAGGATGAGATGGCTGGATGGCATCACCGACTCAATGGACATAGGTTTGGGTGGACTCTGGGAGTTGGTGATGGACAGCGAGACCTGGCGTGCTGCAGTTTACAGGGTCACAAAGAGTTAGACACGATTGAATGACTGAATTGAACTCACCTTTATTTTCTATGCTCTTAAAACCCCTTTAATGAGGCAGTTATAACCCTACACTTGGCACACTCATACCCACTGAATGTCATACATCAATCTCTGTCGCTGCCAATCCACGTGACATCCTAAGAGATAAGTGATTTGGGCAGATATGGAAATTTGCTCATTCAGCATCATTCCAGCCTCTTTGTTTCTGATTTTCTAAAGAAGAGAAACTGAAACACTACATTTCCGAGAGACCTTTGTCATGCATTTCCATGTGTGAGCTGCTTCTACAAAGCCCAACATGGTAGATGTGAGCAGCCGGGGAAGGCAGCCACGGGTAGAAAGGTGGTCTCCCAACAAGGCTGACGGCAGAGGCAGACATCCTTCTGGGGGAGCTGAGAGGAGATCCCAGTATCCAGGTCTGCTCAGGGGTGCAAAGGGTGGGTAGTGGTATCAGAGGTATTTTGCTAGAAGTGCCCTCCGGTTGTTCTATTGGCATATTATTTAATAACTCCCATTCACCAAAAATTGTTAGGGTGGATTCTATTATCAGCAACTAAAAAGGCAACTGTTCTAACCCTCAGTCCTATAACCATCGAAGGGGTCCCTGATGTCTACAGTATAAAGCCCTAATTCCTTACCATCACATTAAAGACCCTGACGTTCTGGCTCTCATCCACCACTACTATTTCACATGAATTTCTATGAGAACTTTCCAATCTAGGCTTCTGTTTTTGTTGTTGTTACAAGACTTAACCTATTTCACTTATTGGAAATATCTTTGTCTTTTCCTCTGACATTTAAACTCTAGCTATCTTTCAAAGCACAGAATAAGCTCTACCTCTTCCTTGAAGCCCTCCTTGATCACCTCAGGCAGGAGTGATTCTTCTGTCTTGCCTCCTCTAGGCAGACTGATATATTATATTGCCAAACTATGTATTTTTTTACTTATGCTTGTGTATATTCTTAATAATTTTCTTACACATATTCAAAATATTCTGTTAGGAGGAACTTGCATTATATCATCCATAACAACTAATTTATTGAGCATCTATTATTGCCTGGTCCTGTTGTAGACACTTTATATGTCTCATTCCTGGACAAGCAGGTGACCGTCTTGGTTCATCTACTGGATTATGAAACAGAAACAAGTATTATATAGCTTGTCCAGGGTCATGGAGTTAGGGAAGAGACAGTGCTTAATAGACAGTTTATCCAACTACCAACTGAATAATAAGGAAAGTATTTTTTCAAAGGAACATTTCTTGAGCACTCATTATTTGCCAGGCTCTCTGCTGAGCATGTTACAAGCAATGCTTTTTTTAATCCACTCAAGCACTACAAAATTTGTTACTTTACATGTTTTAAAGATGAAAAAAATACACTGCCACTTAGAGAAATTAAGTAACTTGCCAAGATCTTAGTGTCAATACACTTCTAGGATTGGAATCCAAGAGTTTGGCTCCAGAATGCACGCACTACACACTAGAAGAAACATTTCTGTTCTAAAGGGAACAATGATTTGACCAGAACGTCATTCAATGAAATGGTTTTCTTTAACCAATAAATAATAAAAATAAAGTGCATCACAGTAATTTTCTTTCTTACAAGAGGCATCATGATTACTGTGACAAATCTTCTAGTCTGCAAGATGTGGAGGTAGCCTAACATCTGAAAATTGGGAAAAAAAAGTGAAAGAAAAGAGAAGGACAGTGAGAGCAAGAAGAACCTGGAGAAAAATAATCTCAAAGTTTGAAGGATGTTACCTAATGTGCTAATCCTTCCCATATTAGCCTGCCTATATTTTATTTAAAAAAAAATAATTACTGACTAAATCTCTTGGGGTTCTTTTGTTAAGTCTCCTTGCTGAATAAGACTCTCTTCTCTGACAAATCTTTCCTTATTTAACTTAGTCTTAATATGCAAATTTAGTTTGTCATTTATCTACTGGTTTAATACCTTCCCCTTATAAAATCATCACCATATTAAATTTGACAAATGCCCAGATGATCTTATTTTCTTAAAGAACTCAAACATAACTTATAACTTATTTCAAACCTTGGGTTTCAAAGTTACTGAATTTGAGCAGGTAATTCTAGTCCAACTTAACTTTGTTATTGTTTTATGAGGGTCTTTTTGTTCTTTTCTCCATATTTTTTTTTGTCACTCAGGAAATCAATGAAGAGACAAATGATGGCCTACAGAAAATGACAAACACACCCTGATTTTAAATGCATTTGAAAGCAGATTCATTTTAGAGCAAACCTTCGGTGTAGTAATACCGCAGGGTTCCCAGTGACTGTTAACAGCAGGTCTATGAGGACGGTTCTGCACGGGACAGGTAGAAAGCATTTCCACACTCTTGTATCAAACACATGTCATCTTCCCTTTGCCTTCATACCTGCTTTTCAGTTTTGTTTTAAATGAAATTGCTTTCATCTCCTTTTGCGTTTTTGTTTCAGAACATTTCAACTTTACATATTAACTTTCAAAATTAAGTAAACAGCCAGGCAAATGGGATTCTCTACAAGTCACTTTCTTCTAAAGTGTGAAACTTACACCTACACATGCTGCTAATTAGGATATGAATAAAAGTCATAATCTAGTGAAAACTGACTTGCTTTCCGGCTGCGTCCTCTAACCTGTCGTTTTAGCAAACTTCTCAGCTCCTTTCAGAGAAAATTTCACACTTTGTGTATACTTCAAAATAGCTTATTGCTACTTCTGAAAGCTATTAAGACTCTATTTTTTTCTGAATTATAACAGTTTGAATCATTAATAATACTCAAAACTACTGAGAGTCAAGTTTTGTTTTACTCTGGTGAGTGAAGAGTATAAATACTCTGGGGGACACACAATGGTTTCATAAACCTATAAAGGTAAGGTTTGCACATCTGTTTTTCTACAAGTATGTTCGCTCATCGTATCTTTAAGTGGGGCTGTGAGTGCTGGATCAGTGATACTCCATCTGAGAAGTGCCTTAAGAGGACAGAACACCTCCACATCACTGTTTCATCCTATGATCACAAAAGCCTGCAGCAGGAACACAGGCTACAGTATCTGCATTCTATGAGTGAGCACACTACGGGGTTAGGGACCTGCTGGGGTATCACCACGGTTGCCATGGTACCAGCCAGTCATAAATGAGCATCAATTCTAAACCTGTTTTTTCTTCTACTACCTTGACAGAATTCAGAGCCAGAGAGCATTCTGGATCTCCCCTTCACCCCAATGGGGAGGAGTGTTATTGCTGTTTAGTTGCTAAGTTGTGTCTGACTCTTGGCAACCCCATGGACTGTAGCCCATCAGGCTCCTCTGTCTATGGGATTTCACAGGCAAGAATATTGGAGTGGGTTTTCATTTCTCGTTCAGGAGCGCTTCCCAACCCAGGGATCGAATCCACACCTCCTGAACTGACAGGTGGACTCTTTACCACTGAGCCACCTAAGCAGCCCAGTGCTGAGGCCGTATAATTTGCCCAGGTCACAGAGTGGGGTCCTGGCCATCCAGGGACTAAAGATGCCCTCCTCCTTCCCAAATGTAACAGAAAGAAAGGTTTCAGAGTCAGACTAGCTAGACTGGATCCTAGTTTCAAAACACACTCCTTGTGATATTGTGCAAGTTACCTACATTTGACTTTCAGTTCTTCATCCCTTAAGTGGGAATGTTGTTTAGTCATTAAGTCATGTCCAACTTCTTGCGACCTCATGGACTATAGTCTGCCAGGCTCCTCTGTCCATGGGATTCTCCATGCAAGAATACCGAGTGGACTGCCATTTTCTTTTCCAGGGGGAACTTTCCAACCCACGGATTAAACACCCATCTCTTGTACTGGCAAGTGGATTCTTTACCACTGAACCACCAGAGAAGCCTTAAGTGGGAACATTAACACTTATTTTCTGTAGATGTGGAGAAGGAAAGGGCAACCCACTCCAGTATCCTTGCCTGGAAAATCCCATGGAGAGAGGAGCCCAGTGGGCTGTGGTCCATGGGGTCGCAAAAAGTAGGGCATGACTAACACTTCATTTCACTTCTGTAGATGTGGGGATGAAGAGAGATAAGGGATGTGATATGCCTGGCTCAAGCCACTGCTCAGGACACATTCTTTTCTTGCCCTCTTCCCAACTCCCTGTTTACATAATGGCATCCACCTTTCACATTTTATTTCATAAACACTTCAGCAATCCTCAGTTGCTTACAAAAGTAGGTTTTAAATATATTTGTTTCTAGCTTTGCCAGGCAATCCTTATGTTTCTTTTAATTCTTCAGTGTTTACTATCTACAGTCCTTTTCATTAAAATGCTAGACCAAACAGTAAACATACAATTCTTATCACCATTTAAGGTTTCACAATGTTAAGTCGAAACCCACAGCAGTCTGCTCTGGTCAATACATTTGTCATACGTTTCTGTTTGCTAATTTCTTTTTAAAATTGCACTGTTTGGTGCTTAGAATGAAAGTTAATCCTTCCCTTGATCAAGTATTCTGTGACGTGACCCATGCTGACCCTGCTGCTGCTGCTAAGTCGCTTCAGTCGTGTCCGACTGTCTGACCCATAGACGGCAGCCCACCAGGCTCCGCCGTCCCTGGGATTTTCAAGGCAAGAACACTGGAGTGGGTTCCCATTGCCTTCTCCGATGCTGACACTACTCGGCGGCAATAAAAGCCAAGCTCTCTAGGGTGGTGCTCAAAACCAATTAATAGAGAGACAGAGAATTTCATATGAGGTCAAACACTGCTTAGAGAGCGTCTTAGAGGATTTTCAGGGGGTACCACCATGCATTGAAACAAGTTTACAAAGAAGTTATAAGAACTCTTCAAGCTCATCCTGATGCTTCCCTCCTCTGGTCTAAGAGGAGAGGAAGGAGCGGCTCTCCTCATCTCCACTCTGCAGATTCATGAGTGAAAAGGCTGGGCAACCTGCAAACAGTGCCAGGAGAAGGGGAACTGAAATTCAGAACCACAGACTCACAGCCCTGGACTTTCAGGAATCATACTCCTTCTCCCATGAAAGTCCCTCATGTCCTTCCAGGAAAGAAAAGCAACACACTGAGGTGACCAGAACATTTTTCTGTTCTAATTCTGAATTTCTTTCACTTTGTATCTTTAATTTTTAGTTTATATGGGAGTACAGCTGATTAACACTCTTATGATAGCTTCAAGTGGACAACAACGGGACTCAGCCATAAACATACATGTATCAATTCTCCCCCAAACTCCCCTCCCATCAGGCTGCCACATAACACTGAGCAGAGTTCCCTGTGCTATATGGTAGGTCCTTGTTGGTTATCCATTTTAAATAGAGCAGTGCGTACATGTCCATCCCAACCTAACTATCCCTTCCCCCATCCTTCCCCCCAGCAACCGTAAATTCATTCTCTATAATCCGGTGGGCCTGTCTCTGTCTTGTAAATAAGTTTATTTGTATCATTTCTTTTTAGACTCTACATGTAAGGGATGTCATAGGATATTTCTCCTTCTGACTTCACTGAGCATGACCATTTCTAGGTCTATCATGTTGCTGATGAAAACTTGGAACTACCCCTTGGAAAACATGTTCTGCATTTCGAATTCACCAGAAATAAATTGTAGATTAATTCTTCTGCATTCCTCTCAAGATCCTCAAATAGCTTCCTAGAACTCGTGTTTCCTTAAAGTTATGTGGAAATTAAATGGACTCAAAATAGGATAATTTGAGTAGGTATACGCAATTTACATCTTTATAAAGACAGAGTATAAATATTTACTGGATTCAAGTAATACAAGTGTATGTTCATGTGTCTACTTAGACGTAGCGAAAGCAACAAACATTATTATACTATTATCTACTGATTCAGCCAAGAGTATTTTTCTATATATAACATTGTAGCAGAATTTCAATGCAATCTGTCATACTTCCTCATTGACTTTTTTTTTCTGCCACATTACCTGTTTGTCATTCCATATAAGCTATCAGGTCAAAAAAAATTATTGTCTTCTTTAAGGGCAATAGTTTGTGGCTATTCTCTGGGAATAAAGCCTTATTAATGAAGTGACCTTTAAGTATACATGGATGACACCAGCATCCTGCCTGGGTATTTTATGCAGGATTGCAGGCTCGGCATATATAGCGATTAAGTTTCTTAGCTTTATCTGTTGTCACATTATTTTTCCTGTACATTGATTTGTTTGCCCAGTTCTTAATTCTAAAACTATACTCTATTACGGGCTTCCCTTATGGCTCAGCTGGTAAAGAATCTGCTGTAATGCGGGAGATCTGGGTTCAGTTCCTGGGTTGGGAAGAGACCCTGGAGAAGGGAAAGGCTACCCACTCTGGTATTCTGGCCTGGAGAATTCCACAGACTGTATAGTCCACTGGGTTGCAAAGAGTTGAACATGATTGCGAGAGACTTTCACTTTTATACTATACTACATTTATATAAATGATGGCCAAATGTCTTTTGAAATGGGAAAGGGAATAAGTAAAGCAATATAGTCTTCAGTCTTGTTTTCAGATCAAATGTCATGGCTACTGTTCTGAGATTTGGATCCCTGAGAACCAAAAAAAACCCACAATCATCAAAACAGGAATCTAGCTCACTGGCATCATGCTAGTTCAGTTCAGTTCAGTCCCTCAGTTGTGTCCGACTCTTTCAGACCCCATGAACTGCAGCACGCCAGGCTTCCATGTCCATCATCAACTCTTGGAGCTTACTCAAACTCATGTTCATTGAGTTGGTGATGTCATCCAACCATCTCATCCTCTGTCATTCCCTTCTCCTCCCGTCTTCAATCTGTCCCAGCATCAGGGTCTTTTAAAATGAGTCAGTTCTTCGCATCAGGTGGCCAAGGTACTGGAGCTGCAGCTTCATCATCAGTCCTTCTAATGAATATTCAGGACTGATTTCCTTCAGAATGGACTGGTTGGATCTCTTTGCAGTCCAATGGACTCTCAAGAGTCTCTCCCAACACTACAGTTCAAAAGCATCAATTCTTCGGCACTCAGCTCTCTTTATAGTCCAACTCTGATATCCATACAGGACTATTGGAAAAACCACAGCTTTGACTAGACTGACCTTTGCTGGCAAAGTAATGTCTCTGCTTTTGAATATGCTGTCAAGGTTGGGCATAGCTTTTCTTCCAAGGAGCAATCATCTTTTAATTCCATGGCTGCAGTCACCATCTGCAGTGATTTTGGAGCCCCCCAAAATAAAGTCTGTCACTATTTCCATTGTTTCTTCATCTATTTCCCATGAAGTGATGGGACTGGATGCCATCATCTTAGTTTTCTGAACGTTGAGCTTTAAACCAGCTTTTTCACTCTCTTCTTTCACTTTCATCAAGAGGCTCTTTAGTTCTACTTCGCCTTCAGCCATAAGGGTGGTGTCATCTGCGTATTTCTCCCAGCAGTCTTGAGTCCAGCTTGTGCTTCATCCAGCCCAGCATTTCTCAGGATGTACTCTGCATATAACTTAAATAAGCAAGGTGACAATATATAGCCCTGACGTACTCCTTTCCCAATTTGCAACCAGTACATTGTTCCATGTCCAGTTATAACTGTTACTTCTTGACCTGCATACAGATTTCTCAGGAGGCAGGTAAGGTGGTCTGTCATTCCCATCTTTTTAAGAGTTTTCCACAGTTTTTTGTGATCCACAGTCAAAGGCTTTGGCGTAGTCAATAAAGCAGAAATAGACATTTTTCTGGAACTCTCTTGCTTTTTTGATGATCCAATGAATGTTGACAATTTGATCTCTGGTTCCTCTGCCTTTCCTAAATCCAGCTTGAACTTCTGGAAATTCTCAGTTCATGTATTGTTGAAGGCGGACTTGGAGAATTTTAAGCATTACTTTGCTAGAGTGTGAGATGAGTGCAGTTGTGGGGTAGTTGCACGGGACCTTTTGAAGGAGGTCCATCCCCAGCCCATCAACAGAAAATTGGATTAAAGCTTTACAGAGCATGGCCCCGCCCATCAGAACAAGACCCAATTTCTCCCTCCTCCCTCAGTCTCTCCCAACAGAAAACTTCCATAAGCCTCTTATCCTTACCCACTGTGCTGGAGTAGTCTCAAAAATTATTCCCCACAATATGCTGTCTTGGATGGTAGAATGCACTAAATGTGGCAAGCCACTGACCCAAATCAGCTGTTTTTAATTGCTTTTCTCCCAGTGTTCACAGACAGAATTGTCAGGTTTATTTGCTGTTTGTTACTGAGTCGCTAAGTCGTGTCCAACTCTCTGTAACCCCAGGGACTGTGCACCCAGGCTCTCCTGTCCTTCACTATCTCCCGGAGTCTGCCCAGATTGAGTCAGTGATGCTGTCTAGCCATCTCATCTTCTGCTGTCCCCTTCTCATGAGAAAATAGACAAAATAAGCTCAGATTTTGAAGGTCACTCACTGTGGCTATAGGACAGACAGCAGGTTAAATAGTATTTCTGGATAGTTAGCTAGTTAGCTGCAACTCCACTCTTTTAACTGATTACAATGTACCAGTGAGTCCTAGCCCACCAATTCGTATCCACATCTTAGATGAAAACTGTTTGGCAAGAAGCCTTTTTTACAATGAAATTTAACACAGAATCTCAAAGCATAAAAGAGACAAAAGCAATATGCAGCTATAATAAACTTACATCATGAATGGAAATTTTAACAATGATTACAAAATGAATATGAAAAGAACAATGGTGTGCTTTGATAAAACTAAAAAGTGAAGGTTTTTCTAACATCAATGGCAGCATCCAAATGATCCTGTATTCCCCCCCCCCCCCAATGGGAGCGTACAGCAGGATCTGGAACCACTAAAATTCAAAGTTAAAAAATGATCAGATAGGGACTTCCCGGAAGAGCCAGTGACTAAGGCTTTTTGTACTTCTGCCATAGGGAGCATGGGTTCAATCCCTGGTTGGAGAAGGAAGATCCCACAAGCCATGCAGCATGGCCAAAAAAAAAAAAGTCAAGTTGTTTAACTTGCCATTTTGCAATCTAAGAATTCTCTTCCATCAGAATAATGTCGGTTTTCACTAAGTGGAAAAGTACTTAAATAATTTAAATTTGTATTGAGTGGAAGGATACAAGGCACCTTCTGAGGTATTCGAACTATTCTGTATTTTGATTTACACAAAGATCACGAGTGTGTTCATCACCAAGCTATACATTTAGATCTGTACCCTTCACAATGTACATGTCACATCTCAATAATAAAACAATGACCAGAAACTTAAAAGACAGTAATGGAAGTATTTTTTTAAATTAGTTAATAAAAATGACTAATGTAAGTGTACACTGTTTATCATTATTACTAGAGTTAAGAGATAACCAAAATGATTTATAATCGATTATCTTTGCCACACATGCTATAAAGATTCACTTGATACAAGTGACTGCTAAGCCATGGTAAGGTCACATGTTCAACACATGTGCCTGCCTCTGCCTGACATTTAATCGAGTTTGGCACATGTGTGCTTTAGTAATGTGCTCAGCTGTGCAATTTTATGTGAGTGGACATCTGTAGAGATGAATTTGAAAAGAATCTGTGCAAAGTGACAACCTTTATAACCAGTGATATATAATAAAAAGAGTCATAACAAGAAGCAGCAACAACTAACATTTATTAAGGTTTTACTACATAACAAGCACTGTGCCAGCTTCCTGCCTTCACCACCTCAAGAACTGCATTTACAGGAGTTTTTAAACATAGGAACAGAGATGGCAGAGGGTCTCTTTTGCAATCAGCCCCTAAAATAAAACAATATTGTCATACAAATTAATGCAATTATAAGCTTCAAATTTGTAGAAAAGAAAGCTGGTTAGCAACTCTCTTTTACATGTGATTATGCTATAACTGCAATTTTAAAAATAACTGAATTTTGTTAAAATGAACCTAAGACATTTAAAATCTAGCATTCTATAGATACATCTTGAAAGGCATCATCAAAGGAACTTTTCTGACACCAAAAGCGGATCTTCTCATTCTAAGAGTTTATAGCTCACAAACTCCTTTTCTTATCCCACAGAAGCAATGAATAAGTTTGAAGACATGATGTGAATGAATTTCCTGGCTCATTCCTTTCCTAAACAACTACTGTCTTCATGATTAATATTTTTCATATGTAAAGCAGGTTCTTGATACTTTTTATTGTTCTCATATAAATCATCTATTATATTACATCAAATCTTATTCAAGTTTCAATTCTAAAACTCTAAATTCCAAACTCTTCATTAAATTCAAGTTAATTGATTATTAATGAAAAGATATATAAAGGGGAATCAAACTGTGCTAAACCACACGCTCTACAACTTAGGGTGAAGTTATGATTCCAGACACAGTTACCATGCATCATAGCAGTTGAGTAGAAACATAAACTTGGAACCACATATTTTAAGTGGCTACCAGAGGTTATATTTACCAGGGAGGGCTCAAGCCTTTCAAGAATGTTAATAATCATTGACTCAGTACTTAAGAGACCTCAATAGGAACTGAGAGATAATTTAGTCCAAACCCCTTGTTTTCCGATTAGAAAAAAGAAAAAGAAAAACCCACAGAGGTTAGGTTGGGTTAGGTTAGGTTCTGGATTCACTTTTTGACATTTGTGGAGCTGAACCAGCTTCTCAAACCACTTTTAGAGATGTGATTCTCTGTAACACACAGCAATAGCATTTTAAAAAACTGCAAACACACAGTTATACACACACATAGGAATATATTATAGTAAGGAAACTACCTGTGTATGTAGAGTCCTCGTTTTATATATATATATATCCCAGTTGAAACACCAGCCCACCCTGTTTGTTGACTGATAATGTTCAATGTATTTAAACGTAACTTCGAAAATACCTTCAAGTTCCCCTTTGTCCTGATGAAGCAATTACAAAAGCTTTAGCTTTCAAAAGCTGTCAGAGTATCACTCTGACCTTTGCACCATCGTCAATTCCCCATAGTTTTCTTTAAAGGATGTTGTAAGCAGGGTGCAAGGATCATGAAGGAATCCTTAGATTAACTTGTCCCAGCCAGGCCTTACTTTCTTTTTAACCAGCTCACAAAATTAAGAAACCACTAGACCAGCAAGTTTATTAGATTATTAACTTACTCTGTGCCCTTAACTGGATAATATGCATCTTTGGACTTTCTGCCTTCCACCCAGAGCCAAGTTATTACTACCCTGCTCTATTTCTTTAAACTAATTCAAAATGAACAACTGGGTTTTTAAAAACAATCAGATTCGGTAAAAAGGAAATACTACACATTTTCCCTCCTGAGTTGGGAATATGTGTGAAACAATCTTGAATTTTTCTTTTCCCCTGTGATAAAGATGGGTTTGCCTGACCTATGCAGAACTTCCAGTGACTGGCGATTGCTAGTGTATATTTGAAGACTAAGAAATGTGAGCTTCCATGATAGAGAACAGAAATTACTGCAATGCATGGGGAAACTTAAATTCACTGGAAATTTTCTTTGAATACAAATATCCTAGATATCGTGGTAGACAGAAAATGAAGCCATTCTTGGCATGTTAGAGATGACATTTTCTACTTGTCTCCTCAGGAAGCTGAGCATAGTGTTTTTATACATGGCAGGCATTTGATAAGCACTGAATGAATGAAGCATAAGAAGGCAGTCATTCCCTTCTACTGTTTATAGTGCCATTATATAGAACAATAAACAACAATAAACACTCAAATGATCTGGTAGGAGTATCTGGATGAATCAGTAATATTTATTTGTGATTTTGATTTTATGATTTTAGTTTGTTCCTGAGCACTATAAAAGCACAGAATTCTGGAAAATTCTTAACAGGCTCTATCTTTAACTGATTAAGAAATGGGAAGGTTAGAGCGTTATAAAATATTAGGCAGTTAGCAAACGGAAGTGCTATTATTAAAAGAGAAAGTCCTTATTTTCTCATTGGAATGAACCAAGACCCAACCTACATTTTAGGTTAAAAGCTTACAGATACGTATTCATGTTTGAAGTTAAAAGATGACAGGAAGGAGAATTTCAAAGTTCATGTGGATAAGAAGACAAAGATGTACCTAGAATGAAAATGGAGTGGAGGAGATACAAGTGACTCTGGCATATACTGGGCCTTTAATAAGTACAGTTTGAATGGAAAAATTCATAATTGCTACTTACATTGACTTATCCAGATAATTATCAGATAATCAAATTCATATATTCAGGAAAAACAAACAAACAAACACACACACACATAGTAACTAAAGTCCCCCCCCACCCCCCGCCCCCAAGCACAGTTATTTGAATAACTGTCTCCATCTTCCTCTTCACTCTGGGTCGATCTCTATTTACAGAAATGAACACCACTCCTCTGGCTGTCCTCTCATTCTCATCTCTGTCACAGTCACGAATCTACATTTGCTTCCTCGAAACTTAAGTCTCCTACCACTTCAGTGCTCACGATTCCTTCCTATTAACCAGAAGCATCCAAGCTTATGTGTCCTTTCCCAACTCAACAAATCTGTACTGTCTCTAGTTCATTTTTTTGCTGAATTGATTAGATCTCTCATTTTTCATTGTCCTAAAACCTCAGGTGGACAGGATCTGGCTAAAAATCACTCCTCCCTACTTTCCTGATATTTGTCTTAGTCTTTCTCACCCTTTGACTAAGACTTTATAGGATATCCATTTATTATATTATCCTTATGAGGCATCATTATAACTAGCTCAATTTGCCAACTTTAATTTCTTCATCTGTCTCCTCACTGTCTTCTTCCAAAACGGGGTGCTTGGCATCCAGTTTTTACTAAGAAGAACTGAAAATAGACCTGATTTTAAAGACTAAATAATCAGTAGAATGCTTTAAAAAAAAAAAAAAAGGCTATGACTAGTTAGTTGAAGATGTAGAGTGACTGGAACTCTTCCGTACTCCTGGTGGGAATGTAAAGGGATACAAATACTTTGGACACTGGATTTTTGTAGTCCCTGGCGGAACAGTGATAAAGAATCTGCCTGCAATGCAGGAGACACTCGTTCAATCCCTTGGTCATGAAGATTTCCTGGAGGAAGAAATGGCAACCCACTCCAGTATTGTCTGGACAATTCCATGGACAGAGAAGCCTAATGGGCTGCAGTCCATGGAGTCACAAAAGAGTCAGATATAACTGAGCTACTCAGCATACAAACTGGTAGTTTCTTATAAAGATGAACATATATCTTCCCTTAACCCAGCAACTCACTCCTAGGTAGCTACTTAAGGAAATGAAAAGGTATGTCCAGAGAAGAGTTTCCTAGAATGTTCAAAAGTCCCTAATATAATAAATCCAAACTGGAAACAACCTAAATGTTCAGCAGTAAGTAAAACAATAAACAAATTATATTTGCATCCAGGTAATAGAATAGTACTTATCAAGGTAACAACATGCAAGAATCTCAAAAACATCATGTTGGGTGAGTGTAGACTGCAACCAAAGAATACACAGTATACAGTTCCACAAATGATGCTCTAGAATTAACCCATGGTGAAAGAGGAGAGTGAAAAAGTTGGCTTAAAGCTCAACATTCAGAAAACGAAGATCACGGCATCCGGTCCCATCACTTCATGGGAAATAGATGGGGAAAGAGTGTCAGACTTGATTTTTGGGGGCTCCAAAATCACTACAGATGGTGACTGCAGCCATGAACTTAAAAGACGCTTACTCCTTGGAAGAACAGTTATGACCAACCTAGATAGTATATTCAAAAGCAGAAACATCACTTTGCCAACTAAGGTCCATCTAGTCAAGGCTATGGTTTTTCCAGTGGTCATGTATGGATGTGAGAGTTGGACTGTGAAGAAGGCTGAGCACCGAAGAATTGATGCTTTTGAACTGTGGTGTTGGAGAAGACTCTTGAGAGTCCAGATGTGTATAAGAGACAGCCCCCACTGACTGTGGCCTGCAGGGCTCCTCTGACCATGGGATTTTCTTGGGTAGGAATGCTGGAGAAGGTTGCCATTTCCTACTCCAGGGGATATCATATATAATATGATAAATATAGTTAACACTGATGTATGTTATGTATGAAAGTTGTTAAGAGAGTAAACCTAAGAGTTCTCATCATAGGAAAATGGTTTTTTTTTTTTTGTTGGAGAAGACTCTTGAGAGTCCCTTGGACTGCAAGGAGACCCAACCAGTCCATTCTGAAGGAGATCAACCCTGGGATTTCTTTGGAAGGAATGATGCTAAAGATGAAACTCCAATACTTTGGCTACCTCATGCGAAGAGTTGACTCATTGGAAAAGACTCTGATGCTGGAAACAACCTAAATGTTCAGCAGTAAGCAAAACAATAAACAAATTATATTTGCATCCAGGTAACAGAATAGTACTTAGCAAAGTAACAACATGCAAGAATTGGGGGCAGGAGGAGAAGGGGGCGACCGAGGATGAAATGGCTGGATGGCATCACGGACTCGATGGACATGAGTCTGAGTGAATTCCGAGAGATGGTAATGAACAGGGAGGCTTGGCGTGCTGTGATTTACGGGGTTGCAAAGAGCCGGACATGACTGAGTGACTGAACTGAACTGACAGATATCAGAAAATGTTTGGCTGGGGGTTGGGAGGAGGTATGGATTGACTGCGGTGGGGGGCAAAGGGTGAAGGTAAATTTTTGAGTGATGGAAGGGTTCTGTGTCTTGGGTTTGGTTAGGGGTGTATGAGTACAGTTGGCCCTAGCCATGCCCATCCCATCTGAGGGCTCTGCATTTATTGATTCAATCAACTATGGACTGAAAATACTAAAAAACATACCCATAAAGTTCCAAAAAGCAAAACTTGAATTTTCCAGGAACTAGTAACTATTTACATAATATTCATATTGTATTTATTAACTATTTACATAACATTTACATTATATTGGTGCTATAAATAATCTTGAGATGATCTAAAGTGAGTATAAGGGAAGATGTTGTATAGGTTATGGGCAAATGCTAAGCCATTTTTAAAAGAGACTTGAGTATCCAGGGACTGTGAGGCTACATGGGTCCTAGAACCAATCTCCATGGATACCAAAGGACAACTATATATGAATTGTTAAATCCGTTGAACTATACTTTTAAAATATGTTTTACTGCATACGAATAATACCTCAAAGAGAAAAAATAAATCTTAATAATCATTCTTATGCCAGTGACAGCATTCTACATTTCCAGGATTCTCTAATCAGTTTCAGTTCTAGATTTCAAAATTCCAACAGGATAGTTCCATTTATAAACTTCACCAATTCATCAAACTCCACCCACTCCACTTCATTACATTATTTGGTTCAAAGGTATGGCCAATTTTCCTGCCATCATCTTATTCTTTAGAGTCTAGTGATCACTAAAACTATTACTTATTTCTTTAAGATCTAAATTATAAACCCTTTCCCTTCAAGACAGAATGCAGGAAGGAGTGCTTTTAACATGCACTGTATGTAAAATTATATCTGACTGGACATTATGAGCATCACTCCTTATTCTATGATACCTGCTACATACTTAACTTTTCTGAGTCTTATTGTTCTCAGTAAAATGAGATAATTCATCCATTGCTATATTAAGGAACATGGTGAGATACATGATAAAAATAAACTGAGACTCACAAAGCAGGACATTTTTAATATAACATTTAGGGATGTTGTTACTGGTTCAAAAGCCACCACTGGAGGCCTGGCCCCGGCCCAGAGGTGCTGGAGTGTGAGCTACTTCAATAACTTCCGATATAGTCTTCCTGATTTTTTTGGGCATATGACCAACTTGTTACTCATTCTCATGACTAATAATTTATTATGCAATCCCTTTCAAAACACTAGGATGATTTTGATGTTTTAAAGATATACATGGCAAGATTTGTGAAACTTATTTTAACTGTCAATCTGGAAGCTTAGGTAAAAATGTAGGAGTAAAAATTAAAAAAGAGTAAAAAAGACTGTAAATATATTTTAAAAAACCAGGTTGTTTTCAGTATGTAAAGAGATCATATGCTTTTAATTCAACAACTATTTTGTTTTCTTGACAATTAATTATTTTGCTGGATATTCTCACATCATAAAAGCTTTACTGATCTACTGACTTTACTTACATAATAAGCCTCAAAAATAGCTAGAGTGAAAATTGATATCTTAACCTCACAATTTAATCTACCCAATACAAGTTGACAAGATACACTAATCTCTTGATTTTAAGAAGTCACTTATTTTTTTCTAATAGATTTCCTTGACTGCACTTTACTATCACATAGCAGAAAAGGTTTCTCTAAATGTACAAAAAATTTACAATGAGTTTTATATCTGCATTAGAAAAAGGAAACTACATGAATTGATACCTTGTTTTCTCTCACTTGTAATAATCAGTCATTACATTTACAGAACAAAATGGAGACTGGATGAAGAAATGAAGACGAACACAACTTTTGCTGAAACGGCATGAAATTTTAGCTCAGAGATTTTATTTTCCACTATCTGTATAATAGCTTTTGTATTTTGTCACTATAGAGTCTATTTAATTCCAGAAATCAGGGGAAAAGGCACATTAGCTAATTTTTTTGTGTGTGTCATTTTGTGCACCATAATAGGTTAATCAAAGTTAATTTGAGTTTAGAGACTTGATAACATTTCACAGATTTTGCTTCTTCAGCTAGAATCAGATTCCTCCTAAGTGATACATTTTGCAACACAGCTCTGCTACACCTGTTTTTTAACAAAATAAAGTGCCTCTGAGAATATAAGGCCCAGAGATAAATTCACACTATGAAATCCAGATATCAAGATTCAATAAATGTACCTGCTATTAATGATTCTAAAACATACATCATTAAGAAGATGTAGAAAGCAAATCTAGAAAGAAGATCCATTGGCACCATCTAGAAATTTCATGAGAATATGGCTAAAAATTTGCTAAAACTCAAGATTTCAAAAATAATTTCAACTGTTTCTGTAAACAACAGCCATTTTTTCCCCCTGAAATACCAGTACACTAGTCATCACTCTCCTAAGACTTCACATCTCCATGGGAGGAACGGATTTCCTCAACACTGGTGCGGGGTTTAGTCATGTGACTTTTTCTGGCCAATGGGATGCTGTCAGATGAGGGACAGAAGCAAGGGCTTATACTTTGTTTGTGCACTAGGGCTTGCCCACTCATGCTTTAGTGTTGCTTTGAGATAGACTTGCCCTGGGATGTCCTTTCGGTTTAGAAAATGAGTGACCAGTCCTGCTCCAACAACCATAAGACCTGCTCCAAATGACCAGCTTGATACATAGGAGAGAAATGTTTTATGATGGTATGTTCCTGAGACTTGGAATGACTGCCTACACAGCATTATATTGGCAATATACAAATGATTAGGAGGAGGGAAAAGAAAAAAAAAAAGCCTTGATATTGAATTTGGGGTGGTGCCTTCTTTTTCTTAGGTATTAAACTGAAATTTGGTGGCAAACGTTAATGGTTAACTGGGTCAGTCCATGCTTTTCTTTTCCATAGCCATACTTTAAATAACTGGGAACACATAAACCAGTTTTGGTCAATGAGATATAATCACAAGCCGTATGGTGGGTCTCCTGGCAAAACTTTTTAAAAGTAGCACAGCTGCCTGGTATGGTCTTCTGGTTAGTCTGTTCTTTCTGCTTTTACCCCTTCCCTTCTGCTGCTCCCTTTAGCTGCTCGGTCATTGCTGACTCTTTGCAACTCCATGGACCATGGCCCGCCAGGATCCTCTGTCCATGGAATTCTCCAGGCAAGAATACTGGAGTGGGTAGCCATTCCTTTCTCCAGGGGATCTTCCTGACCCAGGGCTCCTGCACTGCAGGTACTGGGAAGCGCACAGCTGAAGGACCACAAAACAGGAAGACAGCAGAAACCTTACGACAAACCTTAGGACACTCCATGCAGCCTGTCCTGCTTATTACTCCAGACTTCTTGTTATACTAGAAAAATAATTCCATGCTTACACTTTCTTGTAACATGTATTGTTACTTGCAACCCAAAGTAACATTAACCAATATTTGAAAGATGTATGAATAGATATAGATAATCATAATTTTATTCACAGTATCAAAAAAGATTGAAAATTGTTTCCAGAAATATTATTTGACTCAGTCTAATATTAGAAATTAAGTTGATAAAATGATCACTTTAGTCAGAATACATAATTAGCTTTAAATTAAGTCAAAACTTCAGTTTTATATATTAATAGGCTTTTCCACAAGTAGAGGTAAAATAACACTAACAACATGTCAGCGAATTGTGAAACTACACTTTGGCAGAATTAATTTTATTTTACATGGTGTTCCTTCTCCCACGAAAATAATTTTTCTAAAGATTAATCAGAAATTTCATCAAAATTTGCTGGCATTATTATCCACTAATTGCACATGGCTTGGGATTTAATTGTTAGGATAAGCCATAATGCATAATGTACTAGATTACAATCTAGTGGCAACTCTTAAGTTTGTGATTGTCAAAGAAGACGGTACAAAATTGTGGTCAAATGTCATCCTGATAAGATTCTATCTGAACCAAGCTATGTTTTTCTATCTATGTCAGATTTTTCTCTATAGCAGCAGGCTCTCCATGAAAACATACCCATTAATTTTCTACTTCCATTTGATACATGTAAGTAAATGTATTCAACAAGATTCATGTATGGGAAAGTGCTATAAAGTGAAAGAAAATTATGGTATGATGGCAATAATTCACAAAGAGTAATAAGAGAGAGTATCTAGAGCATTTGACTGAAAACGGAAGAGATTATAGCCTGGTGAATAGAGTTAATTTCAAATATATTACAGCATGGTTTTCTATCATGTGTGCTCTCTGACTATATTAATAAATGAAAGACTGATGAATAGTTCTGGGAACTTCTACAGAAACATTAATATTTCAACATAATCATTGAGTATCTATGTCAACACACATCAAAAATGCATGAGAAATGACTACCTATACTTTCTAGTTACACTCATTAGGAATATATGGATGAGAAATATAAATGGCATACACAAATTTGCAAAGCAATTATAGGTAGAACATAAGAAAGTAAAAAGCTACAAAAAGATCTCACACAGAGAAGCAGGTCAAACAACTAACAGCAAATTAATACTTGCCATCAGTTTGGAGTATACTGCATGACCACATGAAATACCATTTTATTTTAAATTATGAGTCATTTCAGCAATTACTAGCAAAAATAAGTAGCCACTCTCAAATAAAAGTGGCTGACTCATTCTATATATGATATGACTGTGGAATCTCTAACTTTAAAAATTATAAAAACAAAAGGTTTGGCTTTAAAAAGCTTGATTTCTATATATTTTTAAACTGATTATCTAGAAGTAATAAATTCACATTAGAATGTGGCATGAGAGTTTAAAAAACTAGTCAACAGTTAACAATAATTCCAAGTGGTTACAAAAGCTAAACAAATAATCTGTATCTGTAGTATATACCAAAAGATGATGTTCAGTTCAGTTGGGATGGAGGAAGGTTAAACTCATTGCTTAGCATTACACATGGAGTATCAAATGCCTGCCACAAAGATAGGATGTAAATCAGTCTGGTTAACAGCAACATCTGTGTAGAAGCTTCCATATATGATGTCTTTTATTTTCTTTGCTATTTTTCTTGTTGTTTTGTTCATTTGTTTTTGTACTTTCTGGCAATTCTAGAACAAACTACATTACTTGCATTCTCTTTCTCTCTCTCTTTTGACCACATCACATGGCTTGTAGGATCTTAGTTCCTTAACCAGGGATTGAACCCGGGCCTTTTCCATGAAAAAAAAGCAGAGTCCTAACCACTGGGCTGCCAGGGGATTCCAGTGCCTTGTATTTTATTTTACTTTTGAGTGATCAGAAAGACTCATACATAAAAATTCTTAGGCTAAGTTCTCACTTGAAACAACAGCTGCAGAGAAAAAGTGCTAATGGTTCCTAGATGATATAGTAACAATATATCTTTTAACAACTCTCTAGGATAATAAATATCTTTGACTCATCAGGGATACAAAATTAGATTGAAAGAACCCAGCCAAAAATAAGTAACTTGAAAGTAATTGTTTTGAAAGAAAAATTATTTTGCATTTTTGTTTATGGACTTCCATTTTGGTTAAATAACTGCAGATTCCTTTGAAGAAAAAAAAAAAAAGAACTTTAATCACAGCGCAGAGGGCAAAGTATGAGTAGATACTAGACATTGAATCCTGGCTCCCTCACCCTAGGGAAGTGATGCTAGAACAAATTAGCTTCTACAGAGCTCAGTTTCTTCTGCAAAATTAAGGAATTCTAACTCATGTTCTCTAGTTGGTCAGTGAGTCTGTTTACTCACTCCAGAATACTCCCACCTTAGAATCTATTCACTTGTTATTTCCTCTGCCTTGAGGGCTGTTCCTACAGATATCCTAGTGAATTGACCTCTTATCTCTTTAGGGCTCTCCTAACATATAACCTTATCAGAATTCTTCAAATGCCTTATATGAAATTATAAATGCTGTGTACCACCTCCACCCTACCCAGTACCCATTCCTATTTCCCTTACTTCCATAGCACTTCCCTTCTTCAGAGGTGTGCATATGTTGTGTGCACTTGTGTGCACATGCTCAGCCATATCCATCTCTTCGTGATCTCATGGATGCTAACCTGCCACACTCCTCTGTCCACATGATTTCCAAGGCAAGATTACTGGAGTGGGTGCCACTTCCTTCTCTAAAGGATCTTTCCAACCCAGGGATTTATCCCACATCCATTTAATGCAAGTTAAATAACCCACATTGCATTGGCAGGCGGTTTCTTTACCACTGAGCCACCAGTGAAGCTCTCTTCAGAGGCATTATTCACTTACTGTCTGTGTTCTCTCACTTTCTCCACTGGAATATAAGCACCATAAAATCAGTGATTTGTCTATTTTATTCAATGCTGTTCTAGTGTATAAAAAAGTCCCTTGCCAGGCACTGTGCTACCAGCCCAGGAGATACAAGGAGGACATGTTATCTGTCCTCTGGACAGCTCAATATATGGGAGAGTCTCATGTGAATGGACAGAGGGGTGTCTATAAATATACACATATGTACATACATGCAATATATAAAGCTCTGTATATGTATCTTTACACTACAAGTTCCTAACTGTGGAAGTTGTGGGCAGCTGGGCAGTTAGGCAGCACCATTCATAGAAATGGCACCCTTTAGGATGCACAGAGGTCAACCTGCACCACCATACTGACCTTTCTTGAGACTGAAATGTGTAAGACACAAAGTTGATGATGCCATTCCCATGTAAAATCTATTGATGTCTCTCCACTGTTTACAGAATAAAGTCATCATTCCTGATCAGGTCCCTACATACCTCCCGAAGCAGCTTCACCTCCCAGCTCTTCATCACACTCAGCTCCATGCCAGTCACTGAATTTGCGCAATCCTACCACGTGTCTCTGCTCTACTCTGGATGACCTACGTGTCCTTTCCTTTCCTCCTTCATGCTTTTATCCCTTTGGACTTTAATTTGCCTCACGTAGGTTTATTCTGAGCTCCTTATGATAAAGTACTGTGAATCAGTCATCCTGTATCTACAGCAGGTAACTCAGAGCTGAATAAATGAATCCATTATTTACCAAATGAAGACATGACTTAATTTGCTAATTCATAAAATAGCTCAAATATCAAATTATTATAAAAACTGATTCCACTTTTTTTTAAGTGAAAGAGGGACCAGCAGGATCGCATCAAAGCAGATAAAAGTGTTGGTATAAGAGAACAGGCTTCATTTTGCTATTAAACAACCAGGGATTGAGTTACTCCATGATCATTATCTTTTTTTTTTTAATCTTGCAAGAATATTGCATTGATGAAGGCTAAGTACACACTTTAGACTTTACCTATATTCATTCACAAAAAATCAGGAGTTTTTTTGACCTACCTTAGATGAAGAGCAACATAAAAGTGTTTATTTCCTTGGCAAGACAGTGAATGCCTCTCAGATTTACCCATCAGCAGCAGCCTCATCAGCCATGATGTCTATCATTAGTCTGGTAGAGAGCTAGCTTTCACCTGCAGAACTGAACCAAAGCTATTTCTCTGGTAAGACATGATGTGGGACTTTGAAGTGTTCCAAACACATTATGGGCTTCCCAGGTAGCACTAGTAGTGAAGAACCCACCTGCCAATGCAGGAGACGCAGGTTCAATTCCTGGGCAGGCTATAGTCTATGGGGTTGCAAAGAGTCAACATGACTGAAGCGACTTAGCATACACTCACACAAACACAATAGGCTTATTAAATAAAAATGTAGGTTTGTATAATGAGACAAGAATTTGGGAAATATTTAAAGCAAAAGAACTGAAATTATGTGACATACTGAGCTCTGTGGCTAGTCTCTGGGCATAGTCAGCTCAGTTGGGTTCGTTCTAATCAGCAGATAACAGAAAAGGCACAGCCCGATGCCTTCAAATTCTTCAGCTGAAGAAGCAAAATTAGGTGACCCAGTACTATCTCAGCCCTTGAACAAACTTTTCCTTTTACAGACTGACAGAGAGCAATTCTAAAAAGGATGTTCATTTTAGAAATGTCAGCGCATGTGTTTATACTGAAATAATCATTTCTTAAAATAATACCAACAGTGTTATATAGAGAACACTCTATTTGTACTTTATTTCTTTACATATCAATAAATGTTATGTGTGATTCACAAAGTGGAATACCTTTTTAAGAATCATTTCTGCGAAGGCATTTGATTGAATTACCTCCCTCAAGTGCTAGTTGCTTAGTCAAGTCTGACTCTTTGTGAACCCCACGGACTGTAGCCCTCTAGACTCCTCTGTCCATGGCATTCTTCAGACAAGAATACTGGAATTGGTAACCATTCCCTTCTCCCGGGGATGTTCCTGATCCAGAGACTGAACCTGAGTCTCCTACACTGCAGAAAGATTCTTTACCATCTGAGTCACCAGGGAATCCCCACCCTACCCTTACATCAGATTACATTTAAAGTAACAGTGAGTTTTAAAATGAAATAAAAATCAGAATTATTTCATAAAAGTTGTATTCTTATTGGGATTCAAGGCTCAAAAAAACTGTGTGAATTTTAGATAGCTATGGTTTAGAGATTTTAAAGCCACAGCATAAAAACGGAGCTGTCTTCATCAAGGAATCTGGGTTTATAGTCAGATAAACTTTGATTTCAAAATGAGCTCTGCAAATTACCAGCTGCAGGACCTCTGGAGACAGACTAAACCTCTCTGGGCTTCCTTTTCTTTATTTGTGCATCAAAAAGGGAGCTCAGGGCAAATTAAATGGAAACTGTATGAGTTTTCATAGAATCTGCCTAAAACTAGGCAGCCAGTGGCTTCCCAGGCGGCTTAGCGGTAAAGAATCTGCCCGCCAGTGCAGGAGACGTAAGAGATGCGGGTTCCATCCCTGGGTAGGAAAGATCCCGTAGAGAATGAAATGGCAACCCACTCCAGTATTCTCGCCTGGAAAATTCCATGGACAGAGAAGCCTGGGGGGCTACAGTCCATGGGGTCGCAAAGAATCAGACATGACTGAGCACACACACACTCACAGGGAGTCAGTAACAGCTTTTTCTTTCTCTTATCTCTAGGATTGTTCTCTGCAATCATTTAAAAGACATTAACCCAGTTAGATACAAGGAAATTGAGAAATAAAGATCAAGAATTTCAAAATAAGGACAATGAGAAACACACAATCCCCATCAAAAACCTACAATATTTCTGACTTTTCTTCGATCATCAGATGCAACTTTCTAAATTAAGAACCATGATGTTTGAACCAGTAACAGAATCTGAAGAAAGTAATAGGACAGCTAACTTGCCGCCACATCTGTTCCTTGCCACATCGGTTCCTTCAAAGAGCATCTAAGTGAAAATGTAACAAAGATATATGACTCTTCATTTTCAGAATTCACAAATTGTTTTGCTTTAAGAAGAAGGGCACTTGATACAAGCAATGTAATAAAAACAGGGGGAAGAAAGCAGCGTTTTAACTAGCTTAAATGTAATTGACAAGGAGCCATTTAAAATAATATCCTTTTACCAGGTGCAGATTTTAGGGATGCTAACTAAAGCAAAAAGCTGCTGCTGCTACTAATTTCTGTTCCCCCCCCCCCCTCTGAGAGTTATTATAAAGATCAGACAGGGTAGAGAATTCAGATACTTTGTGAGTTAAAAAATAATGTGCATTTACCAACTCTGCAAAAACTGACCCTGAAAAAAAACAACTCCAGCTCTTTAACACCTTCATTTGCTTTCCTCACCCTCTGCTCTGCCCTTTCCCACCTCACTCTTACCGAAAGTATCATGACTAGATCTGTTTCTTTCAGTTTAAGGCTTGTTCCTGGTTGATTAGAAATTCTCTGAGGAAGGCCCTCTTTCAGATATTCGTATTCATTTATACTTTAGTTTGAAGGAAGTTGATTATTCTACTAGCATCACCAAATGAGGAGTATGAAGGTTTAGAACTAGAAAGAAGAAAAAGGGGTACAGAAATTAGAGGCTCTGGGTAAAAGAGCCAAATTTTACCTATTTAAAAAATAGTTTTGCTGAGGGTTAGAGTTAATTATAATAATTTGCTCTAATCATGTGCCTGTACTTCTCTTTTTCCAAACATTTATTTCATAATTATGTTTGTCAAGTAGCTAAGGGTAATGACCCTATTACAGCATCAGAGGGAGGGAAAAAAAAAAAAAACCCAGACCAAAGCAAAACAGATGTTCTATGAATTTCTGGAAGCTGGCTCTGTCACAATTACTGGATACCTGTCTCCGGCTTAGATGGTGCCTCCACAACTGAAATACAAGAAGGGCCTCTCTATGGCCAGCTCTTCCCACTTATCTGAATTCACTGATGCTGAGCTGATAAAGGAGAAGCAAATGAACCAATGAAAATAGTTGAAATGAACAGTTCAAGAACAGTTCAGGAGCCTCTCTATAAAAATCTATTTGATTGAAGTGAACTCAGGTTGCTGCTCAAGCCACCAACCGGTGTTCTTTTTTAAGGATAAGACTAGCTAAACATAGTGGGGTGAGGAGAGATACAACTTTGGCTAACAACTCCTGCATTTCTAATCAAAGGAAAAATATTCAACTGAAGACTTACAGCATTCGTTTTAAAAGCCAGTAGCATGTACAGTACCAAATATTTTAAAACAGCATTTAATAAGATATTATGGTTTATGCTATGTAAATATAGTGTCAAAAAGTGAGCCACCAAATCAAAAATTCAAACTATGGTGAAAACTACAGAGGCAAGGCTATGAACCTGAATGTGAAAGGAGACGAAGAAGAGATAAGGTTGGAGAGAGTCATCTTGTGGGTTAGCATCTTGCTTGAAGGACAAGACAAGTTTAATCCCTCTCTGTTTACCAGTCTTTCCTAGTATCTTCCTACCTCATCTTCCCCCTTTCTTCCTTGACACTACCCTGGGGGCCAATGAGGTAAGAACTCTTCCTAAACCATGGCTTTAACTAGAGAGAGAAATGTGTTTGGGTTGCCCAGGGCTTTTAAAATGTGCTAAGGACTTCCCTGATGGCTCAGAGGGTAAAGCATCTTGTTTACAATGTGGGAGACCTAGGTTTGATCCCTGGGTTGGGAAGATCCTCTGGAGAAGGAAATGGCAACCTACTCCAGTACTCTTGCCTAGAAAATCTCATGGACAGAGGAGCCTGGCAGGCTATAGTCCACTGGGTCTCAAAGAGTCGGACAGGACTGAGGGACTTCATTTTCACTTTCACTGTCACCTCTAGTGCACATAAACCCTTGATTTTATCACCTCTCTACCTACAGACATCCTTCACTTAAGGAAAGTTCTGAAAGTGCCAGAAATAGATGCACAGATATCTTTTGAAATCCTCTCCTGTGGTACATGCTGAAACAATGTTCTGTCCTCTTATGATGGGATACATTATTGTATTGAGCACAGTATACTGGAATTTTGCTTGTTTGTTCGTTGTCTAGCTTTTGTGTTAATAGATGGCATCATGATCCAAAGGCAAACACAAAAAGAGGAAAGAGAAATAGTGAAACAGATATGCACGAAAAATGAAAGAGAAATTAAGAGAAGAAGAGAAATACATGTCCACTGAAAGTTAACTCTGGGTAAACCTAAGTTCCTTTGTTGGCAAAGTAATGTCTCTGCTTTTCAATATGCTATCTAGATTGGTCATAACTTGTCCCCTTCTCCTCCTGCCCCCAATCCCTCCCAGCATCAGAGTCTTTTCCAATGAGTCAACTCTTCGCATGAGGTGGCCAAAGTACTGGAGTTTCAGCTTTAGCATCATTCCTTCCAAAGAAACCCCAGGGCTGATCTCCTTTAGGATGGACCGATTGGATCTTCTTGCAGTCCAAGGGACTCTCAAGAGTCTTCTCCAACACCACAGTTCAAAAGCATCAATTCTTCGGCATTCAGCTTTCTTCTCAGTCCAGCTCTCACACCCATACATGACCACTGGAAAAACCATAGGCTTGACTAGATGGATCTTTGTTGGCAAAGTAATGTCTCTGCTTTTGAATATGCTATCTAGATTGGTCATAACTTTCCTTCCAGGGAGTAAGCGTCTTTTAATTTCATGGCTGCAATCACCATATGCAGTGATTTTGGAGCCCCCCCCAGGAAGTCTGACACTGTTTCTACTGTTTCCCCATCTATTTCCCATGAAGATATGGGACCGGTTGCCATGAACTTCGTTTTCTGAATGTTGAGCTTTAAGCCAACTTTTTCACTCTCCTCTTTCACTTTCATCAAGAGGCTTTTGAGTTCCTCTTCACTTTCTGCCATAGGGTGGTGTCATCTGCATATCTGAGATTATTGATATTTATCCCAGCAATCTTGATTCCAGCTTGTGTTTCTTCCAGCCCAGCATTTCTCATGATGTACTCTGCATAGAAGTTAAATAAGCAGGGTGACAATATACAGCCTTGACATATTCCTTTTCCTATTTGGAACCAGTCTGTTGTTCCATGTCCAGTTCTAACTGTTGCTTCCTGACCTGCATATAGGTTTCTCAAGAGGCAAGTCACGTGGTGGTTATGTGTTATAATGGCTCTGGAAACTAATACAGTCCTCACCGCCCACCTCTGAACTCTCCATTTCCCTCACCTGTTTAGTTTTCTTCATTTTTATCACCATAAGATACACTAAATGTTTCCTTATTAATTTCTTTACTTTCTCCTCCATCCACTATGTTACTCCATGACTCTGAGGGATATTTTTGTTTGCTGTTGATCCCTAACATCTAGAACAGTATCTGCCATATCCTAGACCCTCAATACTTAGTTGTCAAAAGGAAGGAATGTTTTTCATTAAAAAAGAGTATCACATCATATCATTACTTTTTAAAAAATATTATTTTTGGCTGCACTGGATCTTTGTTGCCGTGAGGAGTCTTTGGTAGTTGTACAAGCAGGGGCCACTCTAGGTGCGGTGAATGGACTTTGTGTTTCAGTGGCTTCTCTTTTTCCAGAGCATAGGCTCTAGGACACCCAGGCTCAGTAGCTGTGGTGTTTGGCCTAGTTGTCCTGTGGAGTGTGGACTTCCATGGTCCAGGGAATGAAACTGTGTCTCCTGCCTTGGCAGGTGGATTCTTAACCAATTCTTTCTTTGGGATTGGAATGAAAACTGACCTTTTCCAGTCCGGTGGTCACTGCTGAGTTTTCCAGATTTGCTGGCATATTGAGTGCAGCACTTTCACAGCATCATCTTTCAGGATTTGAAATAGCTCAACTTAAATTCCATCACCTCCACTAGCTTTGTTCGTAGTGATGCTTTCTAAGGCCCACTTGACTTCACATTCCAAGATGTCTGGCTCTAGATTAGTGATCACATCATCATGATTATCTGGGTTGTGAAGATATTTTTTGTACAGTTCTTCCATGTATTCTTGCCACCTCTTCTTAATAGCTTCTGCTTCTATTAGGTCCATACCATTTCTCTCATTTATCGAGCCCATCTTTGCATGAAATGTTCCCTTGGTGTCTCTAATTTTTTTGAAGAGATCCCTAGTCTTTCCCATTCTGTTCTTTTCCTCTATTTCTTTGCATTGATCACTAAAGTAGGCTTTCTTATCTCTTCTTGCTATTGTTTGGAACTCTGCATTCAGATGCTTATATCTTGCCTTTTCTCCTCTGCTTTTCGCCTCTCTTCTTTTCACAGTTATTTGTAAGGTCTCTCCAGACAGCCATTTTGCTTTTTTGCATTTCTTTTCCATGGGAATGGTCTTTATCCCTGCCTCCAATGGAAACTTAGTAAACATAATTCTCTCATGAAATGTGTGTTTGACAAGAGAAAAGAAACATTAAACAAAAACAATTACAGATGTATAAACTGTTAAGTAAGGCTGGAGGATACCAGGTATGCTCACACCAGGGTGTTCTAACCAAGCCTGACGGGGAAGGACTTATATTTACACCATAATCTGAGGATCCTCAAGAAATACAGGACTCTCTACTTATTTTACAATTAGTAATGGGTAAGGAAGCCCTTCTATAATTTTTTGCCTGGAGGCCTCAAAGTCCCATTTATACTGCAGATGGGAATCGTTTAGAGGGGAAAGGAATGGAGAATATAGTTCTCAGTCAAAAAAGAATCTTGAAAAACAACTTGGTAATTTGAGGATGAGTCTATTTGGACACAAATCCTTGGTTTGTGTCCTGAAGGGCTGGTTATTTAATGTCTTGCCCATTGGAGATCTGAAAGGCACAGTTTAAAACACCCAGACTCTCTTTGTTCAGTACTTCAAGTTTAGGAGTAGGATGCCACCAATGTTTCGTTTTGTTTTTTAAATAAGGAAAACAATACTCACTGTGATTCCCACTTATTAAGTGCTTTGCTATTGCTGCTGCTTAGTCATGTCCGACTCTTTGCGACCCCATGGACTGTAGCCCGCCAGGCTCCTCTGTCCATGGAATTCTCCAGGCACGAATACTGGAGTGGGTTTCCGTTTCCTCCTCCAGGGGATCTGCCCAGATTAGGGATTGAACCAGTATCCTGCATTCCAGGCAGATTCTTTACCACTAGTGCCACCTGGGAAGTCTTCTAATTGTTTTCCTATGAGCTAGTGTCTCTGAGGAGAGCTTTGTCCTACTCAGTCTTCACAACAGTTTGTATGATAGGGGCTGTTCTTGTCCTGTTCTGCATATGGTATAGTTGGAGTTTCCATGGGGTAAGTGAATTATTCTAGGACTTTAGGTAGTGAATGGCATATCTGGGCTTGAACTCAGTGTTTCTCTGACCCAACTGTCTGCACTCAAGCATTTTAGTATTAGGCTATTCATGTGTTTAAAAAAGAGAGAGATAAGAGAAAAAAAAAAAGGAAGAAAGGAAATAAGAAAGTTCACCATTAGATTTGCCCTAGGCTGTAGTTTGTTATCACGTAGGTCTCGTTCTCAAAGTGTGGTCCCCATAGCATTCCTGCAAACTTGATCGAAATGAGTAGACTGAATCTGGAACTCATAAGGTGGGAAACTAGTAATCAGTTTTGACAAACCTAGAGGGACTGGATGCTAATTAAAGTCTGAAAACAACTAAGGCAAACATGGAAGGCTCTGCAGAGCCCTTCTGTTTGTTTGGGGTCCAATAATGTCTGATGACAGGTGAATCTGATTTATTTCCTTCGGCTGGGGCAGCTATAATCCGGAAGTAGCTTTTCCATTCAAGATGAGATTCAAAGCATTTTCATGGTCTGGGCTTTTACTCGCCATTGCCTACCCCACACTGGTTTATAAGATCTTTGGTCCCTGAGTTTTTTATTTTTGATTCATATCAACTGCTGTTTAAAACAGATGACCTCATTAAGACACTTCCTCTGCTCCCCTCAAGGTCCTGCCTTTGTTTATATTCAAGTGTGTGTATCTTAATTGGAAAATGTGTCAGACTTAGATTAGAATGTGAAAAATCTGGGTCCTGGGAAGTGTAGATTTACTATGTGAACTTAATGAAGGAACTTTCTCTCCCAAGACAGAGGGAGACTAACACCACAGGGAAGAAGTCAGTAATACAAAGGAAGTGAGTGAGAAAAAGAAAAAAACAGTGAGAAAGAAAAATATTAGATATGTGGAATTAGGTCTTTTTCACACACATAAAAAAGGGAAACTATATCAACCTGAAATGGGAAGCCACTTGGTTATGCTTCTTTTGGTAATTATTTTTTTTCTCCCTCTTTCAGGTGAATGCTGGCTTAAAACTCCACTGTATGTGACTCTCAGGTCATTTAAAGAGACATCGTGACCTTAGATGGGGTTTGTGGGCAAGAAAGTAATCAAATAAATTTGGAACATGCTGTATATTATCTCTGTTTTGGAGGTTTTGTGCACATTAAGCATTTTCTCAGCACATAAGGTATTTCAACAAGCATCTCTCAATATTATTTGACCTAGCATCATTTTTTTAAATAACAATATCAGTTATTATCCTGAGAACATGCTGTCTTAGGTCTTCAACTACATAGTCATTGGTGTGTCAGGTAGTGTGGCCGACTTTGTGACAATATTTCACAAATTGGCACTTGTGATTGGTGCTATTTTGTTGCACTATGTCTGGAATGGAGAGTGGGTCTCTGGGTGTAGTAAACAGAATATGAGCTGGGTTCCCTGGGAAAAAAGCACTAAGATGGGATATTGAGTAAATGACACTTAAAAGGCTTTTGTACATTTTTGCTCTGGATTGAAAGTCTATCCACTGGATACTTCTGTTGGATAACACTTTTGTAGGTAGTTTTTTAGTCCATGTTGGAAAATATTTCATGATAGACACCTTGCTCTTTTGCAATGTCTAATTTGGAGATAGGTCTTCCCAGGTGGCCCAGTGGTAAAGAATCTGCTAGCCAATGCCAAGGGAAGCAGTGGATGTGGGTTCAATCCCTGGATCAGGAAGATCCCCTGGAGTAGGAAATGGTAACCCATTTCAGAATTCTTCCCTGGAAAATTCCATGGATAGAGAAAACCTGAGAGGTGCAGTTCTTGGGGTCACAAAGAATCAGACACAACTGAGCACACACACAATTTGCAGATGTAGGTAATGGGATTCAGCCTTGGCTAGAGAGTTTTGAGGAAAACATCATTCCTGGAGGCAGCAAATAGGAATGAAATTGGCCTGAGCTTGTTCCAGCCTCTTAGTTCTTGGCAATATCTTCAACCATAATCTCAGTTCTGCCCATTTGCTGAGATAATCTTGCTAAAGGGCTTCTTAAGATGGACTGTGTAATCCTAGATGACCCTGCTTGTTCAGTCTCATTTCTCACCATTCATCACCTTCCAAGCCTTCTAATTATTTTAGGCCCCCCGAATACATAACTATTGGGCTGGCCAAAAAGTTTATTATGGAAAAACCCTGAATGAACTTCCTGGCCACCAAATACTTTCTTCATCATTAGACCATATTGTTCCTTTGACTCCAAAGATTTTTCCTTTTTGTATAACTAACACTCATTCCTTGTTGATATCTCAGTTAGATAACAGTTACCCTGGGAAAATTTTTATATTTGTTTTTTTTTTTTGTTTTTTTTTGTTTTTTTTTTTTAGTTGCAAGTGGTAGAAACTAAGGCTGGCTTATTAAGCAGACAAGGTTATTACATGGATAAAATATTTTGGAACCTTGACTTCAGTTTAGGACCTGACTTAACTGTATCTGTTACTGTTGCCAGTATTGAAAATATACCTGACTTTCCAATGAGTGCAGCTGCTAAGGCTTGGATGCCGTGAAGGCCAAATGGTTCCATGAGGGCCTTTGTATTCCTCTTTTACATTACTAAGTCAAAATCTTTCAGAGATGAGTCTGGTTAGTGTGGTCTAGGGAATACACCTATGCTCCAGTTACAAAAGAGGCTCTGTGGCAACTCTTCTGGGTCCTATTTTAGGGAAGACACATGTATATAAGGCTGGACATTTCCTGAGGATTCAAAGAAATATCAGAGATCCTGGGCTAGCAGCTGACATGACAAATGTTCACCTCGCATTTCCTGGTTTTGTAACTCTGTGTTAGAGGTCCCTCAGCACACCGCACTTTCCCATCTTGGCCTCTCCCACCCACCTCCATACTGTAATCACCTCTTTACTGTTTGATAACTTTCCCCAGAATGCCTATGAGGAAAAGGGCTATGTGATGTGTATTTCTTTTTATTTACTATTGCATTGCCAGTCCCCAGCTTAGTATTGCTCTGCACATAGTAAGTGCTCAATAAAGATCTGTTGAGTGAATACATTGGGCTCAATTAGTCCGGGTTTCATAAAGCTAGTTTCCAAGGAATCTACATATCATACCTGCTAAATTTTCCCTATTATGTCTCATCCCAGCTTTCCTTTTCTTTTTTCCCAGGTTTATAAGATATAATTGACAACATTGTGTAAGTTTAACATGTAAAATGGGATGAAGCATATGTATATATTATGAAGTGATTACCACAGAAAATTAGTTAACACATCTATTACCTCACATAATTATATTAGGTTTTTGTTGGTTTTTTTTTTTAGTAGTGAGAACATTTACGATATACTCAGAAAAATTCAAAAGTACAATACAGTATCACTAACTATAGTCACTATGCTGGACCCTGGATGCTCAGAACTTATTTTTTTTGTACCTAGAAATTAATACTCCTTCATCAGCATTTCCTCTTTTCTCCCATCCCAGCTTGTAACCATCAATGTCTCTGTTTCAATGAGTTTAGGCATCTTTTAGATTCCATTGCAATGAGTTTAGATATATTTTAGATTTTTTTTATAACCTTAGACTTTTTTGAGAGCTTTACTAATGGCTCAGTTGGTAAAAAATAATTCACCTGAATGCAGGAGATCCCGGTTTGATTCCTGGGTCAGGAAGGTCAGGAAGGGATAGGCTACTCACTCCAGTGTTCTGACCTGGAGAATTTCATGGACAGTCCATGGGGTTGCAAAAAGTTGGATACAACTGCGTGACTCTCACATTAGACTATTTAGATTCCACATGTAAATGAGACCGTGCAGTGTTTTCATTTCTCTGGCTGACTTATGTTATTTTGGATTAATGCCCTCAAGATTCATCCATGTTGTTACAAAGGGCTGACTTCCTTTGTTTTTATATAAGGCTAACTATCATTCCATGGGCCTTTATCCAACATCAGACACTTAGGCTGTTTCCATGTTGTGTTGGCTATGGTGAATAGTGCTGCAGTAAATGTGGAGTTGCAGATATGTCTTCAAATTCATGACTTCATTTCCTTTGGATACACATCCAGAATTGGATCACTGGATCAGCCTTCCTTTTCAACTGGTACCCAAAGAGAATTTTGGAATAACTTCCAGAGTCACCGCTGGGAAATTCTTAGTTTCCACTGGCATATGCCAGAAGTTTTTAGGCCTTAAAGTGAATTCTCAATGAGAAATGAGGAAGGCAAGACTAGAAAAAGAGATTTTTAACTGGAATAATCTTTTGTATAATTTATATCTCTGGGTCCTTTTTGGCTCTTCATCCAGATTATGTTCTTACATTATTCTAAGTTCTGCCCAGCAAAACAAAAGTAAACAGTGAAGTAGAGATGAGCTTTTCATAGAAGTAATCTCAAATCAGGAGGACTACTAAAGTTAAAAGCAAATGTGATAAAACAAACAAACAAACAAACAAACAAAAAAACCCAAAACCAAATGATTGCTCCAGCACTTACAAGAACTAGTGAGTTCAGCAAAATTTCTGGGTCAAAGGTTAGTATATAGACCCAATTATATTTTTATATTAGAGCAATAAATGCATTAAAGTAAATTAAAAAATTACCATTTACATTAGCTTTGAAGAGTATCAAATACATAAGAATGCATTTGCCAAAAGAGGTATGAAACTTCTATAGTAAAAACTTAAAAATTATCACATAGTTGAGAGAAAATAAAGTTGTCTTAAATAGAGAGATATACCAAGTTTAGGACAATAATATTGTTAAGATGTCAGCTGTTCTCAAGTTGATCTTTAGATCCAATAAGATCTGAAGTCAGGGAAGGAATCTAGAGTACAGTACAAATTTGGATGTTGTTGGTATAAAGATAATATTTTAAGTTATGAGTATGGATGTGATTCCCAGAACAGTGATGTAGGAGAGGCCTAATGACTTTGGGACATTTAAGAGTTTAAAAGTTCAGGAGATGAGGAACCAATAAAGACCAAGACGTTAGTGAGGGGGTAGGGTGTGGTCTCTGAGGGAAGTGTTCTAAATGAAGACAGTGGATTCTGAATTCAAGAAAGGGTGGGTGGCGCAGGCAAGTGTTTTCTGCTCTGTTGTATAAGCAAGTTGTTTTGTCTCTTGGCCCACAAAGCCTACAGTATTTACTATTGACTAGGCTCTGATCTACAGACTTCACCAATAATTGTGATAAAGTGGTGCTGGAGGATGTGACAGTGAGTTAGGAGTAAAAATCTTCAGAAAATTAGGGAACATGGACTAAGTGTTAGTAGTTGACTGCACCAAGGAGGGTAGTAGATGGAAGAGTCTGATGACATGAGACTCAAACTTGGGTCATGATCTCATTCTTTTTAATACTTTCAGAAAACCTAGCAAGAGAACAACAAGTAGTGGCAAAGGATATTATCAAGAATAAAAAGAGTTTTAAAAGAGCTTTAAAAAGTCACTCTTGCCATTATCAGTATGAAATATAAATGGTTATTGTGTTGAAGTAGAAGTCAGTAGACACTTGAAAACTATACAAAGGTTAAGTATATAACAAATAGTGTGTCATAAACACAGAATTTTAGCAAGTTTTTATGCAGTTCTGAAACCAAACCATCCTGTGAAAGTATTCTAAATGTCCTTGGATTCAACTCTAGTGTCTCGTTCAGAAGTAAACTTGCCATGCAAATTAGGCATTGCCTGAAGAAACAAGATCCTCAGGAAGCTACAATTAGAACTACTATCCAAAAAATTGTTGTTGCATATTTCAAACAACTGATGCTCTCCTCCATCCCAATCACGATAAGGTACAGAGGAACAATGGAATAATTTTTAATGGGTAGATACTTTTCTAGCTAACTTTTTTTTGAAAATTGTTTTTAAGGGAGGCAGCATGAAATGGTGAAAAGCCCTGAACTTAAGTAGATATCCCAATCTACCCTTTTCCGGTGGTGTGACATTGGGAAAGGACTAAACCTCTTTGAATCAAAGTTTCCAAAATTGTAAAATGGGGATAATGTTATTAAAGCACATTGAATTTTTGTGACTAAGAAATGAAATGTCTGTGAAAGTTCTTAGCACTCTTCCTGGCATGTGCTGTGTAAACTCTATGAAGTAAGCCTGAATCTGAACCAATAAGATGTTTCACTGATCTTGAAACAGAATTCTTACAGGCTCATGACTTTTTAAGATAAGCTTAAAAATTCTTGGAAAAGAAAGCCATTTTGCTAAAATATTTAAAATGGCTATTATATATTATTTAGGCAATAGGATAACTGAATTAATGGGTATCTTTAATGAAAGTGAAAGTGTTAGTTGCTCAGTCATGTCACACTCTTACCCCACAGCTATAGCCTGCCAGGCTCCTCTGTCCATGGAATTTGATGTGGGTAGCCATTCTCTTCTCCAGGGGATCTTCCTGACCCAGGATCAAACCCATGTCTCCTGCATTGCAGACATATTCTTTATCATCTGAGCCACCAAGAAAGTCTTGGGTATCTTTAGGGGGAACACAAAATGTTATGTATACAAACTTAAATCTTCACACTCATTTATTCTATATAAAAGGCCAGTGAGCCCAAATTAATTAAAAAAAAAAAAAAGAATGCCAATTGAGGTTTACTGGAGAGTCAATGTTCTATTTAACGGATTTCAAATGTTTTTGAATAACGTGTTCTTTCCTCTCCAAAATCATAGGACTTGGCTAGTGAGACATCGTTTTTTGACTGTGTGTAGACTCTTGGTTTTGCTGAGAGAAACATTCAGATCTTTATGAATCTCCTTTTAATTCTGTTGAGATTCACCAACTTCCTATGCAAATCTTTTACTGATTCTAACTGCATGCATTTTAAACTTTCACTAAAACTTGATCTTTCACTGTATGGCCATTTGTCATAAAAAAAATAAAGCTTTTGTCACCGCTTGGGAATTCTGTATACCTTCATAATGAACAGCAAAGGCTCCTTGAGATATGACTCCTGAGGTGAGGCTGACTTCCTATCTAAGTGATTTGTTCTCATAAGCTACCCCTCACATTGCTTGAGGCTCAAATTTCTGCTTCAGCAAAATAGAGATAGACTGCAGTATGGCTGAAAGTTTGAGATTCCTGATTATAGTCATGGGATCTGGTTCAAACCCTAGTTCCTTGCCTTACTGGCTACATGACTTTGGATGAATTGCCTAACATCTTATTTCTTCAAATGGTTTCAGCTTGGCAGGCCAATAATCAGTAATAATCAGAGGTCAGAGGTCAGGGGACATGGTGGTCTTTGAACTCAATTTATCTAGGGTAGATTGAGTTCAAAGCAGAAAAATAAATTGTCAATGCAAAAAGTGAGAACAGAGTTGAAAATGTGAGCTATGACCATAGAGAAGAGCCAGGTAGAAGCTGTATTAGAGCAAAGAGCAGAGACAGACGGTAGGAGAAGCAAAGCAAGAGGTGCCCAGCATTTCCCAGGAAGCTAGGCTATTTGCTAATGATTCATTTCACAGGCTGCTAAGGGCTTTCTGATTTGAATACCAATAGCTCTGGTTTAAAGCAAAAATTGAGAACTGGAGGCACAATTTCCAAATTCAACCTACAAGCCAGAGGTAACAAGAATAAAAGGTAAGTATACTGAACACTTACTACACATGAGGCTTGTTCTAAGTATTTTATACATATTAGCTCATTGTCACCACTCGGTGATTTTTTGAAATGGATATCACTTGTATCCTCAGTTTACTAATGGGGGAACTGGGTTGACAGCCAGTTAAGTTGTAGTGTTGGTCTTTAAGCCTAGGTAGACTGGTTCCAGCGGAGAAGGCAATGGCACTCCACTCCAGTACTCTTGCCTGGAAAATCCATGGACAGAGGACCCTGTTAGGCTCCAGTCCATGGGGTCGCTAAGAGTCGGACACCACTGAAGCGACTTAGCAGCAGCAGCAGCAGACTGCTCTAGGCACTTAACCACCATGCTGTGATAGGGGTCATATCCCCATGTCAGGAAGAACACAGCTGGGGATGGATGGCAGAATTGGATCCATGCTCTGGGCTTGATGTGGGGACAAACATGTAAAACAGGCTTTTACTCTTTGACTGCCTTCTCTATACACCTTATTGTCTTGCTTCCAGACCATTTTCTCAGGCATTTTCACTCACTCTCTTAAATAACATCAACATATCATTTTCAGATTTCTTTAAGGTAATATGCTTAACATATTACCTTAACATTTCATTTAAAAGTCTGTTCTTTCATTAGAAAACATATATTTTGCCTACCCTGTGTTTTCAAGTAGTTGCCAACATTTTAATTTTGGAAGATTTCACATAAAAAGCCAAACTTTCTGCTTTGTTAGGAAAACTGGAGACCTGGGAAGTTTGGGATGGTGTTCCTGCTGACTGCTGCTATGGTGCCTCGTGCAGCAGGTGCTGCTCCGCAGAGTCCTGCAGTCCCAGCACCTCTGCTATATTGCTCATGCATGTCACTAGCCTTTCCTCAGTAGGTCTGTGTGACCTCAGGTTTAAGGGTCTCAGGTGGACTGGAAACATCAATGCTAGCAGAGTGGTGCCAGAATTACCTACAGGGCCATGTAGAAAACAATTGAATTTAAAATTAAAACAGTGGTGCTTAAACAACTGAAACTAGACTATACAGCTGTTAACACCTACCTATAGGATTTTAGAGCATTGGCCTTATAAACGATTGCTAGCCTTTATTGACTATGCCAAAGCCCTTGACTGTGTGGATCACAATAAACTGTGGAAAATTCTGAAAGACATGAGAATACCAGACCACCTGACTTGCCTCTTGAGAAACCTATATGTAGGTCAGGGAGCAATAGTTAACACTGGAAATGGAACAACAGACTGGTTCAAAATAGGAAAAGGAATATGTCAAGGCTGTATATTGTCACCCTGCTTATTTAACTTCTGTGCAGAGTACATCATGAGAAACGCTGGGCTGGAAGAAGCACAAGCTGGAATCAAGATTGCTGGGAGCAATATCAATAATCTCAGATATGCAGATGACATCACCCTTATGGCAGAAAGTGAAGAGGAACTAAAAAGCCTCTTGATGAAAGTGAAGGTGGAGAGTGAAAAAGCTGGCTTAAACCCCAACATTCAGAAAATGAAGATCATGGCATCTGGTCCCATCACTTCAGGGAAATAGATGCTGAAACAGCATCATACTTTATTTTGGGGGCTCCAAAATCACTGCAGATGGTGATTGCAGCCATGAAATTAAAAGATGCTTACTCCTTGGAAGGAGAGTTATGACCAACCTAGATAGTATATTCAAAAGCAGAGACATTACTTTGCCAACAAAGGTCTGTCTAGTCAAGGCTATGGTTTTTCCTGTGGTCATGTATGGATGTGAGAGTTGGACTGTGAAGAAAGCTGAGTGCTGAAGAATTGATGCTTTTGAACTGTGGTGTTGGAAAAGACTCTTCAGAGTCCCTTGGACTGCAAAGAGATGCAACCAGTCCATTCTGAAGGAGATCAGCCCTGGGATTTCTTTGAAAGGAATGATGCTAAAGCTGAAATTCCAGTACTTTGGCCACCTCATGAGAAGAGTTGACTCATTGGAAAAGACTCTGATGGTGAGAGGGATTGGAGGCAGGAGGAGAAGGGGACGACAGAGGATGAGATGGCTGGATGGCATCCCTGACTTGATGGACATGAGTCTGAGTGAACTCCGGGAGATTGTGATGGACAGGGAGGCCTGGCATGCTGCGACTCATGAGGTCGCAGAGTCGTACACGACTGAGCAACTGAACTGAACTGAACCAAGCCTCTATTTAAGTCTTTCCAGTCTTCCCTACCCAAGGTGAGAACCCATGTGTCTCACATCTCCTGTATTGCCAGGTGGGCTCTTTACTACTAGCGCCACCTAGGAAGCCCAGATAGAATGTTAAACTGGTTCACTTTATGCCGGTGCATATAAGGACAGCTCTGTTAGCCGGTCCCCTGGCATCTAGGATGAGTCCTGACGATGGTTTGCTTGTCATTACCAGGCCTAGTGCTAAGTAAAACTTCCAGATATCATCATCCTCTTTCTTCCCTTTCCATAGAATGTTAGATACCAAGTATTAAGGATGATGGCATTACAATATAAGAAGAATTTAATCTGGGTTCATTACCTGAAGGTAGTTCATTACCTGAAGGTAGTTCATTACCTGAAGGTAGTTCATTACCTGCAAGGACCATTTACACTGGAGAAAAAAAAATTATGTATTTTTACATATGGAAACACATAGAATTCTCACAGCTATCTTAGAAGTTCCCTGTTATCTCATTTTTGCAGATGAGGAAAGTGAGGCACAGAGAGTTAGTTAACTTTCCCAAGGTTACAAGGCTAGTCAATAGCAGAGCTAGAATTTGAACACAGACTGACGATCTTCAGAGTCTTGCTTTTACCCTTCCTACTTCTCAAAAACATCTGCTGAGCATGTGTGAAGATCCAGGCAGGAAGTAATGCTCTAGGCATGCGAAGTCCATAAATGCACATCATTGTTATACTTAAGGGGCTCGTGGTAAAAAAGCAGAAACACCCTCATGAAATAATTCAGTAATTTGACATACTTACTGAGTGCATACTCTATATCTGCCACTGTTATAGGGGAAGAAGGTCATCTACTGTGAAAGGTGATGGAGGTAAGTCAGGATGGAGAGACAAGGAAGGAAGGGAACCACTTCATTAGGGCACACTTCCCTTGGAAGACAACAGTCTGCTCAGATCCTGTGGATTACTTATGGTTTTGCCAGCATTAAAACAAGAAACTCACTCCAGTATTCTTGCCTAGAGAATCCTGTGGACAGAGAAATCTATGGGCTACATGGGGTCCATGGGGTCACAAAGAGTTGTACACTACTAAAGTGACTTAGCATGGTACGGCAGGGGCCTTTAGGCATGTTCTATTTCTACTCAAGTATGCAACCCGGACCCGTTTCCCCTCTCACTTATATGCATAGTTTCTTTACCCTGTGATCATCTTTGCTTAGCTATTTTAGGAATAGGAACAGAGAATAATTAAAAATTATCAATTAATGTAAATAAACTTGACAGTCAATATCTCTCATGATACCATAAACCCATGCAGCTATTAACTCAGTAACAGGTGAATAATTCTCTAGGATCAATGATGACAATAATGCTTTGCTAAATTTAGAGCAATCAAAATAAATACACAAGTACATAGGGTCAAAACAATTCCTCATATCCACAAGGGAAATTTTCATCAAGTTAATGTGCCATGATGAAGCAAAAACGAGTGGGGAAAAAAATCCACTTCTCCTTGAAATGAACTATTTTTTCCTGTGGAGCATTCTCAGATTATTTTCTTTATTTCTAAACTTTATGATATTCTGTACAGCAATGATATTAGCTGAGAAAAATGATGAAGACTCAGCATCAATACAGAGGCACTCCTGTTAAGATATTTGTGAAAGAGTTCAATAATCTTTCGCATCCCATGACTTCAGCTTGGTGATTGCAATAGTTATTTGTATTCCTTTGTTTTTGCTGTTCTCCTCATGTTATAGGTCATCATAGCACTTTGGATATTCCCTACCTGAAATATATAGTGTTTTGAAAAAAAATTTACAGTGGGGTTTATAGTAAGCTGAAATTTCATATGAGTCTCTATATTCAAATACTTATTACTGTACATATTTATATACATAGATGCACGGATCTATGCTCTGTGATTAAGAGTGAGTCCGAGAGACTGGAGTTCTAATTCTATCTCTGCTTAGCTTTGACCTTAGGCAAACTCCTTTACTTCTCTGTACTTTCTTTTCTCGATTTATTAAGCAGAGTTAATAAGAGAAGTTTCTGCATAAGATAGAAGAGGATAGACGACTGAAATGATAGGTTTTCCATGAACAAGGTGAAGATAATACAGAAAAAAAGAAAGGCACTCAGACTTGGGTTGAGAGAGCCCAGAAAATTCCATACATTTCCTTCCTCATTATCTTGAATAATTTTCTCTCACTTACAAAATAAATACTAAAGTATAAATTCCTTAGCTCGACTTCAGTATTCTCACTCCAGTGTACTTTTAAAGTGTACTTTTATCTTCCTGTAATAGTCTGGGCTCAGATTCAAATATCTGAGTTCAGCTCAGAATATACTATTAATTAGCTGTGTGCTTTGAATAGGTGCTGAACCTCTCTGAACCTTGGGTTTTTCAAATGAATAATGTTAGATGATGATGATCTTAATCCCACACATCCTATGTACCCAATAGAATGTTCTCTCTCGTCTTTCTTTGTATGAAAAGTCCCCTGTACACTAAGGCTTTTGAAAGAGCTATGCAGCATCCTCATTCAGACAGAGCAGCTGGCCAGAAGAACATTGCGGTTTTGCTGCTTCACCGACCCTGTGTAAATACCTAAATGCCTATGTAGAATGCAGATAGATTTTGCTTCCTAATGTCATTGAGTTTCATAAAGTCAGCAGCTATGAGTGAAAGCCTATTCTAGTGGGATATACACGAGAACATTGTCATTTCAAAATTTAATTATGACAAAAGTATGGAACTGAGAAGATTAAAAATTCCATGCAGCAGAATATTGCAAATTGGCCAGAAAGTATAGCAGAGTAAAGGGTTAAAAAAAAAAAAGAAAAAACAATTCTGCATAGCACAGAACTTCACGGGCCTTTCCATTTGGGAGAGAGTGGCGAGTCCCCCTGGAGAGCCCTCCCTACAAACAGCACGTTGGTCTTGGCCTGTGTACACCCTCAGCTCTGCCAAGTCTTCCCTTCTCATGAACTTCTTCAGTGAATTCAATTGACACTTCATCCTGGACCCAGTAAATACAGTTCTCCACCATCTTTTAGAAAAGCAACTTTGTCCACTATTCAAAGCAGCTGCTGCCTAATCCTGTTATGTTTATGGGTGTTGGTTAGATTTTGTTGAGTAGTTATAGACATCAGCATTTCAAGTTCTTTTAACGTTCTTTTGGTTCAGTTCAAATGACCTATGAAAAGTACTGACGGATCGTTAATGGGACACTCAATTCACTTTTTCATGCCAGCACAACAAAGTTTTCCATTTTGGTATTTATAAAAATTACTGTGATAAATCATGCTGAGTCCCAGTTTCATTTCAGTTCCTATTAGACCCTGTGCCAAATCTTGTTGGACTCACATTCAATCTGCTTTCACATAATAGAAACCTTGTACATCTGAGGAAGGAAAGTGGCCTCTATTTTTCTGATTGTTAAAAAAAAAGAATTGTTTCTTTTCACACATGCATGATTTGTAAGAGGGTCCTCTTACAAATCCTACAAATCCTTGTAAAAAGGTGGATTATGTTCCTGCTGATAAGTGACAAAACAAAAGAAATGCAGTAATTGTGACCTTGGCAAGTTATGAGACAGCTACTTTAGAATACTTACATGTTTAGGCAGTTTAGAATCACTTTCTTTAAAAAATATAATAGTACGCTAAAGAGATATACCACTTATTAAGTCCATACCAAGTATAAATAATGCATTCAGTGCTTATGAGATTTATCTTATTTAATCTTCCCAATTTAATGAAATGATGTTATAGACATTAGGTAACTTCTCTGAGGTGATGTACTTGTCAAGTGGTAGAGACAATTTTGAATCCAGGTCCAGCAGATATGCAGATGATACCACCCTTATGGCAGAAAGTGAAGAGGAACTAAAAAACCCTGTTAAAAGTGAAAGAGGAGAGTGAAAGTTGGCTTAAAGCTCAACATTCAGAAAACGAAGACCATGGCATCTGGTTCCGTCACTTCATGGGAAATAGATGGGGAAACAGTGGAAACAATGTCAAACTTTGTTTTTTTCTGGGCTCCAAAATCACTGCAGATGGTGATTGCAGCCATGAAATTAAAAGACGCTTACTCCTTGGAAGGAAAGTTATGACCAACGTAGATAACAAATTAAAAAGAAAAGATGTTACTTTGCCAACAAAGGTCCGTCTAGTTAAGGCTATGGTTTTTCCAGTAGTCATGTATGGATGTGAAAGTTGGACTGTGAAGAAAGCTGAGCGCCAAAGAATTGATGCTTTTGAACTGTGGTGTTGGAGAAGACTCTTGAGTGTCCCTTGGACTGCAAGAAGATCCAACCAGTCCATTCTGAAGGAGATCAAC